>JAKZHN010000007.1:813438-1066707 GCA_037179335.1 Cyclaneusma minus
TAGGGACAATTATTATTATATTTATTACCAATTATTGCTGATTTTGCTATTGCTAAGAAAATGTTTGATCGCTTTATTTCTTAATTATTGCTTTAAACTATTGCTATTGAAAAAAGCCATTATTGTTCCTTTTTTTAATTGTTACTGGATAATTATCTAGTAAGCCTTTATTTAATTAAAAAGATTTTAATTAAAGATTTTGTTTTTCGAATTTTTTTTAAATTTTTATTTATGGAATTCTTCTTTCAGTTTTTTGTTTAATATTTTATGTGTTTTTTAAATAGCAAGTATTTATAGTTATTAAATATATATTTTATTTGGATTTTACAAATTTTTATTCAGTGATATTTGCAATGAGTTTTTATTCAAAAACAATATTTTAATTGGTGAAGCCTATAATAATTTAATAACGGTATTATTTGCGGATTTTATTAATAGGGCAATTAAAATTTAAAATTTTATTGATATTGTTTATAAAATTGCTAAATTAGTAATATTGTTTTAATTTTATACTATTTTTAATATTATATTATTTTTAATTATTAAAGTAAAAACATAAATGGATTTTGCAAAATTGTTAAAATTTAAATTATTGGCCAAACTTAATTTTAGCTTTTTTAGCGCTGGACTTAAAACATTATGGTTTTCGGACAATTGAATATATTGAAAGTCTATTTTTAAAAAGGCATTTTTAAAATTTATTTAAATTGTATTAGCTGAATAATTCTATTTATTGCCCGAATTTGCCAAAGGATTTTTTAACGGTATTTTTTTTATTTTTGCTATAAAGGCTTTTATACTAATTATATATTTCCTATTTGCGGTTTTATTTAGTTTCATAATAGGCTTTTTTTAATTTTATTTAATAGATTTAATAAAATTATTATCAGCGTATTAAATAATTTAATTAGAGTTTTAGCAAATTTGCTAGCTGTAGATAAAGAATTTGCTTAAAATTTGAAAAATTAGTTTTTTAAAAATTTGAAAAGCAAGAAAATACATATATATATATATTGTTTTTTGAAATATTCGCAATTAGTTACTAGAATAATTTAATTATTATTAATGCTATTCCAGCTAAGAAAAACATATTTGATTTTATTAAAAAACAAAATGAAAATTAAGGATTTTTTTTAAAATATAAAGGCTTTTTAATATTTATTTAATATCAATTCGCTTTTTAATTTTTTAAAAACATTGTGTTTTTTATTATAAACCAAATTTTAATAAGCGTTGTAGCTGAAATATATAAATATATAAAAGATATAAAGTAATTTAAAAATATTCCCAATAATGGCAATAATAATAGCGAAAATACTAGTAATAGCAATAATAGCAAATGCTATTTTCGCAATAAAACAATCGAATTTTTCAATTTTATAGTCAATTTAAAAAAAAATTGGAATTATTAATTTTAATTATAATATAATTTATACAAAGATATTTGGCTTTATTTAATACGTTAAAGTATTGCAAAATTTAAATACAGATTTAAATATTTTTCAATGCTTGCCTATATGCTTTTAAATTAAGGCTTAAATATATTATAGTCTAAAGCTAATTAATTTGAAAAAAGCAAATATTAATAATAGCTTAATATTATTTATAAAAATAATAATTAAAATATTTAAATTCCCAATAAAAATCGCTTTAAATAATTTTTAAAATACAAACTTTATTTTAGCCAACGTTTAAGCTAGCAAAACGCTTTATATATATATATAATTATAAATTTACTATATTAAATTAGCCAATTTTAATTTTATTTATTATTGCTTTTTATTTATTTATTAAAAATTAAAAATTAAAAATTAAAAATTATTTATATATACCACAACGAATTGCGTTTTTGAAAGCTATACCCCCAGCAACCCCGTTAATCGTTTTTCCGGCCTTTATTTATTTGTTTTTAGCGCCGGGCTAGCCATTTACTAGCGTGGTACCGGCGCTAGGGCGGATGGCAAAAAAATGGATTTAAAATGCTTAATCCCAATATTGTTAATACGAATTCATATAAATCCCCCAAGGCTGCAATTAAGGCAATATTTATTAAAATATTAAAAACGCTTTTCCAAATAATTTTTAATGGTTTTCCAGCCTTTTTTTAATTATTGCGCCGCCTTTAACCTTTTTTGTTATTTTTAATTATGAGGCATATTGCAAAATTTTAATGCAAAATTTTTAATTTAATTAAGATATAATATTGACAATTAGCATTTTTACCAGCAATAACCACCATTATAATATATACGCCAGCCAGCCCAAACCAGCTATAAGCCAAATAATATCCGGTTTTTTTCTAATATATGCCATTTCCCTTTTCTTTTTATATACCCTTTTGCCGCTGCTAATAAATACCAGCGGTATACCAATCCTTTATTAAAAAACCGGCTTATGCTAGTTAAGAGCTAATATATGCTAAATTAATTTTTTTATAAGCCTTTTATTTTCCAAATACCTTTTTTTAACCAGCTTTGCTACATAGCTAATATATTATTAAACGCCTGGAATTTAAACCGCCAAATTAAATAATATACGCCAAATTAAAAAACACTTTTACAAACTTTTTTTTAAATACCCCCCTTTAGCCGACTTTTGCCTTATAGCTAATATATAATTATTAAAAATACGAATTTTTTACGCCAATTAATAATTAATATATGCCAATTAAAAAAACGATTTTATGAATATTATTTTCTTTAAACATTTTTTTAACCAATTTTTATTATTTAGCCGGCACCCCGCATATATATATACCACCCTTATTTATAGCAGCCCTATATTTAAAAAATAATTATAATTAGGCTCTAGCCCTAGTCCGGCGGACCTCTATTTGCGGCATTAGGAATAATAACCCTAATGCCTTTGTTTTATTAAAAGCCATTACTTTTTTTATAGGCTGGGCCTGTCTAAAAGCACCAAATACAAAAACAAAAAAAGAAAACCCCCCAATTTACCCCAATATATTAAATGCCTGGCGTATTTACAAATAATTACCGGTTTTTAAAAAAATACAGCCTTTTTTTAAAAACAATTATAACTATTTTTTAGATAGGCCAATATAAAAAAGGCCCAATTGCAAAAAATAGTAATAAATTTAATTTAGCCTAAGCCTAGCGGTATTTTTATTTAGTATATTTTATTTAAATAAGGGCTTTGGAATTTATACCAATAATTTTCAAAAAAGAAAAAAAAATAGCAAGCCATTAATTAAGGCCTAGCGGTATTTTTTTGGCACTTTATTTAAATAAGGCCCTTAATTGCTAATGCTTTTAAAGAAATCGGGAATTTAAAAAAAATAAGCTAAAAACCAAATTAAAGCTATAAATAAAAAAGTGCAAAAAAATAAAAAACAAAAAAAAGCTGGGCTTTATTTAAAAGCCAAAAAAGAAATTAAATAAATAAAAGAGCTGGGTTAGAAAAATACTATAAATATAAAAGCCAGAATTATTTTGGCGGACCTTTAAATCGATAATTATCATATTGGTAATAGCAAGCTTTAAAAGCATGGCACCACCGGAGCTTTATAGGCCCGCGATTTATTTATAGCCAAAAGCTCTCATTGCTATTAACAAAAAAAGGTTAGAATAGTTTTTGCCCAAAAGAAATTATAAATCCTGACTTTCCTTTGGAAAAGGCCTGGCCTTTCTCCAAGGTTTTTAGCCCTGCTAAACGACTTATTACCTTAGTTATTATTGCATAGCTTTAGTAGCTAAATAACAATTAAGATTAATAAATATATAAATAGAATTAATATTTATTAAATTTAAAAATTATATATTTAAAATGAATAATAAATTTTTGCTTGATTTTAAAAAATCTAGAAATTGGTAAATTATATATACTTAATAATATTCTATAACATTTATAAATTTAAATGCCCAATAATATTTGCTAATAACTTTCTTGCAAATAATTGCTGCTATAAAATATATATAATAATTATATAAATTTAGCAATGCGCTTGAGATTTCTATTTTATAAAAATATATTGCAAATTTCCTATTCCATTTGCGGAATATTAAAAATAACTTTTATAATAAGTTTGTAATTTTAATTATAATAAAATTCGCTGCTTATTTTTATATTAATTCTTTAAAAAACAATAATAGGATTTTAATTTGTTTTATAAATTTAATTATCTTATAAATTATTGTATTAAAATACTATGAATTATTTAATTATTTTTTCCAATATTGTTTCTAATTCTCAATTTTCTTTAAAATATTTATTGCTATTATAATTAAAATAGGGTCCCTATTTATAATGTTTTATTTATTTTTATTTTGTATTTCCAATATAGGTCTTGAAATATCTTTATCTAATTTTATATTTAATATTATATTTGCTATTTTGATTTAAAATATTAGTAATAAAAACAATTTTAAATTTATTAAAAAAATATATAATAAATGTCCTTTAATATATAATAATTTATTCGCTATTGCTAGTTTTTAATTCAAAATATAATTAATAATAAAATTGTATTTTAATCATTATATTTATTATTTTGCCAATTATTTATAAATATTATAAATAAAATATTCCCTTTTATTAATTAATATATTTTCTTTAGATATATTAAAATCGTTAAAGTTTGTTTTTAAAAAATTCATAATAATTTTTCTAGATAAAATTAAGTTGAAAGCTTAAACATATTCCTATATCATAATATACTAATTTTTTGAAAATATTATAATTCCGTTTAAAAAAGATTTAATTTAAAATAATACTTTTCCTATTTTAATTTTGGATATATTTATAAATAAATAATATTGCTTCCCGGGAATTCCACCTATTATAATATTTTATATTATTACTATTTAAATTATTTTAAAGGCTATTTAATGTTTTTTAAACATATTATAATTTAATATTTTTTTATTCTTTTATATAAATTCGCTATAAGCTTAATAATTACTAAAAGATATAAAAACATATATAAATTAAAATAGCCTAGAATAATTACTACAATATATTCTAATATAGAAATAGAGCAAAATATATTATTTGACTTTATAAATACTAAATATTAAGAAATAGCCGCAATTTTATTTATAAAAAATCGAAATCCTTTTTTATTTGTCCTTTTAAATCCTAGGATTTGTAACTTATTTATAAAAAAATTGTATTTTATAGATCCTGATAAAAATCTTGCTTATTTTAATTTAGAAAAATAATAATTATATAAAAGAAATAGCAAGTTCTTAAATATTTTATTTTCGCTATAATTATTATTTATAAAATATTTAAATATATTAATTAAATTAGGAACATTTATTAATAGCGGCTTTAAATGGAATTTTGAAATATATTTATTTGCAATATTATAAAAACGGCAATATATACCTATTCCATTTATAAATTCTTATTTTAATATATTATATTGCATTTATTTAAAGTATAAAAAAAAGCCAATTTTATATTAATATTTGAATAATAAAAATACGCTTTAATATATATTAAAGGCGTCGGTTTAAAAAAGATATTTAAATTAGTTTTGGCTTATTTTTTAAAAACTCGATTTAATTCGCCGGATTAAATAATTTAATTTAATTATTGCCTAATTTAAAACAATATAATTTTATATTATTATTAATTTTCCCTTTAATTTTGGGATAAATTTTATTTTTGTTAATTGAAAACTTTTATATTTTTTAACTATTCCAGCTTTTAATAAAGCTGGCAAATTTGCTTTTAATCAAGCTATTTTTTCTGGATTTATTTTGTAGTTTTTGCAAATTTCGGCAATTAATTTGTATATATAGGGAATTTATATATTATTAAATACATTTAAAGCATGTTTTTAATATTTTTATAAAACAAAATCATTTATTTAAATAATAGCTATTAATCTATAATTTTATAGCTAATATTTATTGCTAATGGCCCAATGATCCCGTTAATTATATTCATATATTTTAATTATTTTAATATTTGAAAAAAAGAGTTAATCTATTTAAAAAATTAATATATTATCGGAATACTATTGGTTATTTATTTATTAAAAATATTGCAAGTAAATATTTATATATTTTTTAATTGCTATATTAATATGTAAAAGATATAGAATATTTTTTTTAGCTTGGTTATATTATATTTTATTGGGATTTTATTTATTATAAACGGATTTTAATTTTGCATTATTTGCATTTATATTTTATTAAGAGCTTTTTTATACTTTGCTAAAATATTCGGCCTGTTTATAATTTCGAAAAAAGCGTTTAATAGCGCTTTAACTTTATTATATATTATTTTTATAAATGGGGTTTTATTAAATTTTGGATTTAAATTTTCCAATATTATTAATTTTTATAAATATATTAATCTTATTTATAATATATTTAATTTGAATAATTTTTTTTCGCTTAATTAAAAAGCTATTAATATTGGTATTATTATATTAATAATTATAAATAATATTTTTTACTTATATTTTAATACTATTATTGCGTTTATTATTTTTATGATAAAAATATATTAAGGTATTTAATTTTGATATAATAGCAATGCTTTAGCTTGCTATTTAAGTTTTTTAATTTAGAATTAAAAAGAAACAATTGCTAAAAAAAATCTTAAAAAAAACGCTATATATAAAGCTAATAAGCTTGTTAATATTGCTATAAAATAAATTATATATTGCAAATTTTAAATATTGGATTTTAAAAGCGGTAATATAATAATGGTATATTATGCTATTGGTTTTTAATTATTTGCAGCAATAAAGGCTAATTTTCTTATTATTGGATATTATTTTCCAATTTTTTGCAAAACTTATATTTTAAAAAGTTTGTATTTATAAATAATAAAATTTTTAAAATTTTTTTATCTTTTTTTTGCAATTTATTTTTTCATTTCCGCTAAAATTTCCTGAAAGTATTCTTTTATTAATTTATAATTCCATAGTTTTTTTTCGGATAATAAATTGGCATTAATTAATTGGAGTTTTGCCTGGGCTTTTGAATTTATAATAATTTGTGATATTGATTTTGTTTTTATTAATTTGGTAATTTTTAGTTTTTTATATAAAAAGATTTAAATAAGCGATTTTTAATAATATATTTATTAATTAAATAGTCTTTTTTATTGCTATTAAAACTATTTATTAGCGGCTTAATAATAATATATATGTCATGCCTTTTAGTATCAAATATATATTAAATATATAATTAAAATTTGCAATTTGGATATTAAAGTGGCAGAAATATATTAGCCCAATAATTATATTCTAAATTAATTTTATTACTAGCGATGTATTTGAATGCTTTTTAAATTTTATAAATAAATTCACAAATAACCCGCTACTAATTAGAATATACTTTAATTTTATAATTTTTATATTATTTATTCTGCTTTATATAAATTTATTTATATAGAAATTCTATATTTTAAAAATTACTATTAGTATTATTTTATTTATAGACTATATAACAATTGAATCATTCATTGGGGGTATTATATAAAATAAAGCTAGCTTTATAGCAAATAATAATCTTTTAAAACAATTAATTAACGAGATATTAAATAATATTTAAAATATTATTATTATTTCTATAATTAATATTGCTTTTTTTTCTTTTTATAATTGCGATTTTATTTATTAAGAATATTTGATTTATAATTATATTTATAAATTCCGGAATTATTTGGAAGCTTTTTGCAATAATTAATTAATATTTGAAGAGATTATTTAATATAATAATATGGGAAATTTTAATATTTTTAAAAGCATGTTTTTAGCAATATTTGCGTTTAGCGTTCTCTTTGTATTTCAAATAGTATTAATGCAATTTAATATTGTTAAAAACAATTATTAGCCACGATTTATATATTATAAATATTTTAATAAAATCATTTTATAGCTTTTTCTAATTAATATTAAATTTATTAAAAAAGCTTAGATAATTAATAATTTCCTAATATTAAAAATACGCATATATAATATTAATTTATATTTATAATTTTCACTGCTTTTCTATTTTTTATTAATAATTAATAGCTTGCTAAACTTTTGCTTTATTTTTTGGACTTAATTTAAAAAAATTCATATATTAATTTTAATAATATTTAAATTTTTTATGATTTATATATTAAATATATAATATAGCTTGTATATTAACTGCAAAAATTATATAAAAGCCTTGCTAATAAAATAAATCTATTTTAAAAATTAAAAAAGCAATGGCTAATTTAGGCAAAGCTTATTTTTAATAGCTATATATAAATGCATTTGCCAAAAAGCCAATTTTACTAAATTTTTAAATTCAATTTTTTATTGCTTATATATATATTTTGATCGCTTAGTTATTTGCTGCCGCCATAATTTTTTCTTTTTTTTTCTTTTTTTTCAAATATAATATTAATATTTTTTTAAATTTTTTAAAAAAGGCTTAATTATTCATAAAATTCATTAGGTCCGCTTTTTATAAATTATTAAAATCTGCTATTATAATATAAATCCTATATAATATTGCTTTCAAATTCTGCTTTTTTAAAAATATATCTTTTAATTATTTTTTCGCAATGCCTTTAATATTTTAATCCTTTAAGCCATTAATGAAAACCTTTATTAATATTTTTTTTTATATAAATCCTAGCGTATATTAAAAATTATAAGCTTAAATAAAATATTTGTTTAGGCTTTAAAAGCCTTACTTAAGCTTTTTTAAGCTATTATAAACTTTTATTAGATTTAATAAAGTATTTTCCTTGAATGAAAAATAAATTTTTAAATTTTTATATATATTATTCTAATTTTATTATTTTAATTATTTGAAAAATTGAAAATAAACTGCTGCTTTATTTATATAATTAATTATTAATATTAATATTTTCGCTTTTGTAAATCTATTGGTATTTAATTTTGCAAAACTTTGCTCCGCAATAAAAATAATAATATTAATAAAGATTTTAAGTTTTTTTATTAATAAGCTATAAAATTTAATAATATTAATATTTGCTATACTTAATATATTATAAGAAACAATTTATATATTTATTAATTATTTTAAATTAAATATTTTATTTTTATTTTTATTAAAAAATCCAACTTTTAATTGTTTTTCTTATTTTTAAAGAATTTAAAAAATAAAAAGCTTTATTAAATTATAATTAATAATAATTCATTATAATAGCCTACAAATTCTCTTTTTAAGTTAAAATTGTTTTTATTATTTTCTAGCTTTAATTATTTAATAATAATAAAAAGAAAACCCCTGCCTATAATAAAAAATAATATTAATAATATTTAAAAGAATATAAAATATTTATATTGCCCTACTTTATTATATAAAATCTAGGCATAAAAAAGGCTTATATATAAAAGGGAAATAAAGTTAGATTAATTCTAAATTAAAAATGCCAATTTATTAAATTAAAATTAGCATTAAGGGCTTGGAATATATAGGAAAAATGGAATTTTTTAGTTAATAAAAAGCTGGATAAATTAGCTTTTTGGATTAAAATCGATATTAAATATAAAAGGTTTTAAATATAAAAAAAAAGCAAGATTAAATTAATAAGCGGGTTAAAATTGGTATTAAAAAAATTAAATAAACGGGTTTAATAAATGATTTAATATAATAAATAAGGAAAAGAAAAAATTTCCGGGAAGGCTTGTTTTTTTATATTTGTAAATAGGGGCTAATATTACTATTGCAATTAATTAATTCCGATTGCGAAATGCTATTTTTTTTATTAAATTTTATTAGTTTTGGTTTTTTAGGCAAATACGGGGTTTTTTAATTGTAGGGAAAAAGGTATATCCAATGCTTATATTTATTTTAAATAATTTAAAGAATTTTGTCCGGCAAAATTATATATATTAATAATATTTTTTTCGTAATTCTTTTCCTATATAATATTCGTTTATATTTAATTATGGGTTTTATGGTTGTAATTATTATAAACGGGGTTTTTTATATTGGAATTTGAAGGCCGGTTATTATTGGTATTGGGAAATTTAAATTAGGGTTGGGGTTTGGGTTTGGGTTTGAATTAAAATTGGAATCGGGATCTGCGTTAGAATTGGGGTTAAATTATATTAAAGGGTTGTCGAGATTTTTTATAAATAGGGTTTGGGTTTTTAAATTGCTATTTTAAATTGGAATTGGAATTTGCGGTTAAATCTTCTAAAAAAAAACTTATTTATAGCTTATTTTATATTAGCAATCTAAGCGTTCTTAATTTGAATTTTATAAATAGGGTTTTTGCTATTAATGTTTTGAATTTATTGCTGGCGCTACGAAAAATCCTTGTTATATTTATTCACGATATAAATCTTTATTTATTGCAGGGTATTATAAAGGCAAGGGAGCAATTAAAAAGTAGGCAAATACGTAAAATAATGGCGTATAAGAAAAGCTGGCTTAAGGCCAGCAATCCGAAGATATGGAGCCCTCTGCCAAGACGCGCTAGAGGTCGATGACTAATCATGCCATCTCAACAGTGTTGTCGTAGGCACGCTGAAGATCCAATAGGCGTAGGTCGGCGGTCTTGTGAGGATACTTGGAGATGATGAAACGCATGACGATGTTCGCGAGTATCGGTGCCTCCAGTTTCTCACAGAGGCCGTACAGACCAAAGATTTCTTTCCACTCCGGCGCCTCGCCTCCCAGATCATTGTCGTTGATGCAGAGTCGATAAAGCAACTTCACGAAAATACCGAAGGTGCGTGGTGTCGTCAGCCGGCCGAGCTCCATTCCGTCGGTGTATTCGCCAATGGAAAGTAGCTGCTTGAAGTAGCCGGAGTAGAAGATGAGGAAGGATTTGTAGACGTGGAATTGCTGACGATCCGCTCCAACAAAAACAACGATCGTATTGCTTACGTCGCTTGAGCAGTGTTAGGGAGACCCATATTCTTTGCGCAAAAGAGGAGTCCTTACCTGAAGTCTGGAGGGTCTCTGATGGCCGGAGTAGAGACGGCTGCATTGGAGAGTCAGCGAACCAGCATCAGACCGCCGACGGGCAGGTCGCGGAACAGACTCACCAGCGGAAGCTTGAGGATCGGCCATGATGTTCTGCAATGTACAAGTCAGTTGAAGTTGATCGAAGTTCAGGATGGAGTGTTGCGTACTGTTTGGGCTGCGCCGCGCGAATCTGGTTGTGTTGATGTGGGCTGGCACCTTGTTAAGAGGGCAGAGGACGAGTGCGCGTCGAAGAAGTCGACGCGTCGGGGAAAGCGACGATGGACTCAGGAACGCGAGTATATTTTTCAGAGTCTCAAGATACCTATGTGGGACTCGTGCCCTGGGACCTTAGTGATTCAAGCTCTCGGTAGCGGGTGAGGTTCTTACACGTGATGCATGAGTTCTTTCCTCCTAGGGAGAGCTTTTCATCACTAAATACCTCAGCCCCCCACTCTCTGGCGTCAAGTTTTTGGAAATTCACTCAACAATTCATAGGCGATTCGTACTGACATCTACAGAACAAGAAACCGATATACTCATCACCAGAATTCCCAACCAGGCCCGGTTTTCTCGAGAGCTCTTCACGAGTACATGCACACATCAAGCAAGTTCAGAGACAGGGCAAGATGAATTGATTGGTGGTCGAGACCCGACTACTCTAGATCTCACGCGATGCTTTCAATGAGTTTTCGACCGCTATCATGAACAGTGAGCCATGATCGTCTCTCCCATCAGCTTCCTCCCAGTTTCTGCCTATCGGTTCGTAACCATGCCTCCTATGCCTTCTTCCATATCTCCAAACAAAACATTCTTTTGACCGAACAAACACTGACTCTCAGTCAGCAGACAAAGGTCTCGAGAGGTTGGTCGGGAACTGAGAACCTTACATCGGGATGGAAACAATGCTCCCGCCTGAGCGGATTCTCGATTCTGACGCGCGAGCTTGCGGATGGGGACGAGCTTGGGAATGGGGGCAAAAAACGGGTCTCACACCTCTCAAGCTCTCGGGAAAACCGCCGGACTTTGGGAGAGGGGCTGTCACCCTCCAATCCTGGGTGTGAGTTTGGTCAGGAGTCTCGGCGACTGGGATCATTCGAAGGTAACGACTCGAAGAAAAGCGCTCAGAGGTAACCGTCTCCTCCGAAAAATTAGGCAAAAGACACTACAATATCAGTGGAAGGGGCAAAATTTCATGCGCATGGGAAAGTTACAAATGTTTCCAGGAATTTGGAATCATGGAATCAGGTTGTGGGGAAAAAGAGAACACGCCGCGAGTCTCTGGAGAGCTTTTCATAAGTGCATATATAATTTACATCACTGGGTATCACGCACAAAAGGATCAAGCGGAAGAATGGTCATGCTTGTAAATTGGGAAGCACAAACAAACTACTAAGTAAGCTTTAGCTATGCAAGTGAAGAGCAAGCATGTGAGCTCAAGCCGTTCCTCCTCCTGTGCAAATGCCTTAGCGGCGTTCTGATCTTTTCTCGCTGACTGCGAAGCGTGTCCAAGTTCCCGGGCCCCTTGCGGCGGTAATCGTCACGAAATGAGACCTGTCTCCCAAGAGGGCGGCGGTGGCCTCCACGTAGCATTCGCAGTAGTTACCGAGGATGCTTCCGAGAGCCAGGATAAGCTCGTCCTTGAACTCTTGTGGGTAGTGGCCCCAGTATTGCGCCGATCTCTCTTCCTTAGACCAGTCGTGGGCGAGATGGTCCACAACCATTGCTCGAAGCTTCGACCCTCTCGTACAGCTTGTTGATGGCCTTTGGCGTGATTGTGTCCCATTTTATCACCAATGGCCATGCGCACAAATACTACATCGTCACATTCTGAAGCACGGGTGCGCTGAAGTAGTCGCAGACGATCCAGAGGTCCCGGAGGATCGAGCGAGCGGCAGCGTAATCGTTCCAGAAGACAGACTCCACGCGTCCCCAACTGCCCATGGTCTATCGTCTGTGTAACTCACGGGGAGATGCACATGTAGGCCATGACAACGTTCTGTGCATTGAATCCGTTCTGAAGCAATTTGCTTGTGGTGATATCCGTTAGCCGTTGATGTCTCGATATTGACAGAATGTTTGTAACGGAAGTGACCCCATCTGAAGAATAGCATAGGAATACCGATCCATCCGCATAGTCTCGTGTATCAATCGAACCAAGTTAGGGCCATCCATCGCCTTCTTGCTTGTAAAATAGCTATCGACTTCCAAGTATCCGCTGGTATCTCTTTTAAAGAGACTGGGATTGGTTGAAGGAGGCGAGACTGCTATTCGACAGTGAAAGGAGACTGCTGTTCGGCAGTGACAGGGACTTTCACGTCGCCGGTATCCATGAGCTGAGTAGCGAGGGCTGTCACAACGAGGGTTTGCGGCTTCTTTTTCGCTTATTCGAGGGCGAGGATGACCCAGAATATGAATTCGAAAACAACTTTAAAGGCAAGCGTAATCAATATTTATGTACAGATTATATAGTCTAGCTCCTCACATGCAAGAGAAAGGAGGAAGGTGATCAAAAATCAGTGTATTGCAGGGCACAGCTAGCAAAGCTAGCTCCAGCCACCGGGGGTCTCTTTTTACATAATATGGTTATGTTATAATGGATAAAAGAGCTCATATAACGTGTAGCAAGGCTAGAAACGAGCACGTAAGGGCTGGAGCTGGCTTGACTGGCTGTAAGCTATATAAGGAGCGAACTAGACTAGAACTAAGCTATGTAAGGTGGATAGGGAGGAAAAACTAAAGTCGCAGCTGATTAGAAACTCTGTCTTAAAGCTGTAGAAGCTGGATTCGCAGAGATTTCGTGGTTGAGGTGTTGTGGGTGGCCCGTGGGAGCCCCACTGGCTAAGCGAAGCACCCTGGCCGGCGGCCCCCTGGCCACCTCAACCACGTGACGGTCAGCTGCCTCCTCACCACCATATAACCACATCATATAAAGTTTAGACATTACGTGATTTTCTATAACATTTTCGAGATTGCGTGCACATATTGAGGAAATTCAGGACCGGGTAACGAAAGCCATTTCATGAACGAGTCTACCGACTCCTGCATCTGCAAGAATGCTTCCAGAACTTTTCCTGGTCTGCCGCGCAAGCCGGAGAGAAACAACTTCCGTTAATGCCTGAAGACTTCCTTCGACCCCATCTGACGGCAGATAGAATGCCAGTGTGTCTCATGAAAGCTTAATAGACTTGGAACTGGAAAGCGGCGGTGTCCATGGGAATAGATTCCATCAAGTCAGGAACGAATTGGGATCCACAACATAGTCTGGGAGAGAGCAGGAGAGGTGGAATTGAGCCGCGGACTTGGAGCCATGCTGCCGGACGACGTGTTGCCAGAGGTAGAGAGATTCGGAGGTACTGTGATGTTGTGGAGAGGGATGACGACGTTTTGATTGCTGGGAGAGTACTTGCGGCTCTTGGAGGTTCCTGAGCATGGGAATGGCTTCCTGGACATGGGGGAACATTCCCCGGAGTCAAAAAGCCTTTAAATGCGCTAGCCAGGCTTGTTGGAATCTTCGTAGAGGTCGAAATGCCGTGAGGGGGCCTCAACGGCTGTCTGAAATGCGCTCGTCCACTGCGTACCTCTTCCATTTCGACCTAGTATCTGCCCACCGCAAGTTCGGATCGTCGCGAGGCACCGCCATGTATTTTCCCATAGCAACCATGAGCTCGTCTTTGAATTCGGATGGAAATCGGTTCAGGAAAGGGGTAGCTTTGGCTGCGTGCTCCGGCCAGGTCTGGGAAAGCTGGTCCACGACAAATTGTCGCAGTTCCGATCCGACTACCGTTGTGTTCTTGAGTGCCTTTGGCGTAACTGTATCCCATTGCGTGACCTTGCCCTCCCACATGTAACACATCGCGATATTTGATATTGGTATATGGTAGGGAGGGCAGCTGACCCGCGTCACGTGGTTTGGTGAGGCTGGCCGTCGTCGGCCAGGGATCCACTTAGCCAGTATAGCTAGCGGTATGGGGCCGCAATTTTACTAAACCACGAAAAATCTTTGCAATGCCAGTTTAAAATTTTTATAGCTTTAAAGCAAAGATCGCGGTTAATTATAGCTTTTAATTTTATTTAATTATTAATTATTCCTTTTAAAAATCGCTAAAACAGCCTATATAATTTAATTTACTAATAAAACGGCATTAAATTTTAATTTTTTTAATTTGGATTATCCTTTTAAGCGATTATATTGCAAAGCAATTGCTTGTTTTTTAAAAAAAACGCCTAACTATATAGCCAATGCTAATAACGCAAGGTAATTTTTAAAAAGAAATCGCTATTTAAAATTTCCGATAGGCCAAGACCTTTAATTGAAATTATTTTGAAATTTATAATAAAATATAAAAAAAGAAGCTGGAAATAAAAATAAAAATAAAAATAGAAATATATTTTGCAGCTAGCAGCCAAGCGCTAGCGGGCTAAATTTAATATAATAAAATTTGCCGCTTTTGCAAGCCAATTTTAAAGCAATTGAAATAATAATAAGCAATATTTTTTTTAAATTTTAAATTTTTTATTGCAAATTTCCTAGTATTGAAAATAAAACCATTTGGCAAGTTCTTTAATATAAATTTAATATTTATTTTCTATACTATTTAAATATTTGTTTTCTTATTAATTTAACGCTTTATATTAAAACCACGCTTGCTATATATAATAATATAATTATTTTAATATTAATAAATAGGAATTAAAAGGCCTTTAATTATATATTAAAAATTTAATCCGCCTTTTTTTTAATATAGGCTTAAATTTATTATAAATAATATATTCAAATTGCTATAAAATTATAATTTTATTTAATTAATTTTTATATTTAAATTTTTGTTATTTATTAGTATTTTATTTAAAAAAAATTGAATGCGCTATTAAGATTTATAAACGGGCTTTAATTGCTAAATTAAATAAATTGGAAAATTGGAAATTAATCCAGAAATTTATTGGATTTTTTTATAGCTATATTAGGTATATTAAAGCAAAAAGTTTTTTTAGCTTTAAATTTAATAATAGAAATTATAACATTAAATTGTTTATTTGCTATAAATATAATAATAGCAATTGCAATTATAATTATTGCAAATGCAAATATAAATGCTTTATTTATAATAAAAAATACCTAGCAATTAAATACAAGTTTAAAAAAAGCAAAAAGCTTAAAATATAAAATTATTATTGCATTGGCATTGCTAATAATATCCGCTAGTATATTATTGGTATAAAATTTTTGCATACTTTTTTATTATTATTTTCGCCAATAAACAATTTTATAATATTACTGCCAATTAATATTTATATATTGCTGCTAATTAATATTAAATAATTGCTGCTAGCCGATTTTATTTTTATTTTCGCTAGCAAATAATTCTATAATATTATTATTAATCAATATTATTAAATAATTGCCGCTAGCTAATTATATATTGCTATTGCTAATTAATACGTTTAAATTTATACTATTAGCAGCTTTATTTTTGTTTTTGGGAAATTATATTTATATATTTGCGTTATTATAATCCAATATAAATTCAAAATTTAAAACATTTTCTCCAATTTAATTATTTAAATTTTCCCTTTTCCTATTTTATTCCCTAATTTGGTACCGCTTATTATGCTTATACTTTGGGGAATTTTCCTTTTTTTATCGTATTTTAAAATATAAAGCTTTTTTTAAATACAATAGCCCAAAATAGCATAGTTTTACAAAAAACCTTTATTTAGCCAAATTGGCTTCCGAGGTTTTTAATAAAAAGGTCCAAGCCGATTTGGCTTCTGGCTAAATTAAAAAAGTATTATTAAACCAATTTCCTTTTATATTTTTTTCGCTCAATTTAATACCCAAGGAATTTTAAAGCACAAATAGCTAAAAATTAATTTATTATTATTTCTTTTAAAAAAAAATATATATTATTAAAAAGTCACTATGTTTTTTATATTATTTTTCAGAATTTTTTAAAAATAATGGTTAAAATAAAATATAGCTATATATTGGTTAAATAAAATATAAAAAATACCTTTTATATAATTTTAATAGCCTTTTTTTACCAATAGCTTTTTGGCTTTATATGGAAAAAACATATATATATTAAAACGGTTTTTTCTTTTAGCTTTACTATTGCTTTATTTATTTTTAATTTATTTGCAAAAGCTTAAAAATAAATTTTCAAATTATAGCTTTCCGGCCCCGCCGCTTTTTATTATTTAAATAATATTTTTTTTGTTTTTATTTTTTTAATAAAAGAAAATTAGATTACGTTTTATATAATATTGGGCATTTAATAAAATACTAAAAAAAGGATTATAATTAAAATTTTGAAATTAATAATAAATACTATAATTATAATTTAATGTGGCTATAGCGTTTGCAAAAAAGCCGCTTCCTGCGCAATTAATATAGGGATACCAAAGTCTAAAATCCAATGCATTGGCCGCTAAAGCTTTAATGCAATAAAGCGCTATTGCAAATATAATTTAAAATCCAGATTTTAATTAAGCCTTTGCTTTTTTATAAACCGCTCTTTGTTTTTTTAAGTTAAAAAAATTAGTAATTAATCTTTTTTAGGCATAGCCTTCAGCGCTTTATTTAAATTTGGCCGGTTAAGCTAGCTATTTTAATTTAAAAGCCGCTATTTAAAATAGCAATTATATATCGCTAATTATATAGGCTTTGCTTAAAAGCCTTTTTAACGCTAAAATAGCCAATTTTGCTAGCTATGCCCCGTAATGTATTATTATTATTATTATTATTATTTTATATATATAATATTAATATATAATAAAAAGGGCAGCTAATTTGCATTATATAATTTAATAAAGCTGGCTATTATTAGCTAGAAATTTATTTAATTAATATAGCTAATAATATAAAGCCGCAATTTTATTAAATTATAAATCTTTTTGCAGTGCCAATTTAATTTTTTTATAATTTTAAAGCAAAAATTGCAATTAGCTATAATTTTTAATTTTCCTTTCTCCCGCCTTATATAATTTTAATTTAATTATATAGCCTTAGCCGATTAAACTAGCTATTTCAATTTAAAAGCCGCTATTTAAAACAGCGATTACGTGCCGCCAGCCACGTAGGCTTTGCTTAAAAGTCTTTTTGGCGCTAAAATAGCCAGTTTCGCTGGCTGTGCCCCGCAATACACTGATTTTTAATTACCATTTCCTCTCTCTCCGCATGTGACGACTTAGACCATATACTGCAACGCGGGAGCGCCAAAGTAGTCACAGAGAGTCCATAGGTCCCAAAGGATAGAGCGTGCTGAGGCCTTGTCGTCAAAGGTGATGTATTCCTGGCGTATCCATCGGCCTTTCGTCCAGAGCAAGAAGACTTCGAGGATCTCTGGCTGGACCTCTTCGAATTCGAACACTCCCGTGGCTGACTCCATGAATCCGGAGTCCAGAGCCTTCTCGAAATAGGTGCTGAAATATCTGAGCCCGGACTCCAGAGCTTCGAATCTGCGCCTGTGCCTACCCTTGCCTGCGAAGATGATGATCTTGGGGCCGCCTCTCCTGTCAGTTCGTCAGCACAGCATATCGACTTCAGGAAGTGCGCCGCAAGTACTCACGAGAACTCGGCGGCTACCATAATCTCAAAACTTCGGGTACAGTTCGGCTTTTGGGCATAGCTGCCCTGGTGGCCATCCACCAAGGTCAGACGGTACCCTCTGCGCGCAAAGTAAGGTTAGCGGCGATCCTTCTTGGGGTTGGTGGAGGCTGTTGTACCCTCTTGAAAGCAACCTGCTTGTCCATCTTGTATGACGACGGATATAGGTTGTTGTATTTGTCAATTGTCAATGTGTGACACGGTTATTGTGTTGTTGTGCCAGGAGAGGAAGAACTCCGCGCAGCGCCGCCAGATTGGACCTTCTTAGGCTAGGTCACGTGGCTCTACAGTGGTAGCGCCGTAGAACAGAAGCAAAAAGAGAAAGCAACTGAGAAAAGAATCATTGCCGTAGAACATCCATCTTGTATATCAAGACCACTCTTCCCTGGTTATCTCGATTATCTCCAGGGTTTTCTCTTGGACCGAAACGCGATTTTTACTAGTATTTCACCCCTTGATGCTGAATCCACCCCCCAATACCAATTGGTCTTGTCATGTCAAGTTATACATTCACCTCGAATATTTTTCTCAATGGAAGCTTGTTTCGTTTTGTGTCTTTGCCGGCAAAGGTCGTGATTTTCGAACCGTTCTTCCTGGTGGGTTGTCAGTTTGTCTTCAAGACTTGGGAATATGTGTGAGTACTCACTGGAACTCAGCTGTCGTGACTCCCAGTTTCAGAACCAAGTCGGCATCCGCAAATCTCTATTGTATTCTAGCATTAACTGCATGTGCTTCTTACTTTATTCATTTCAGAGATTTTTTTCAGGTGAGAGATAAGTTTCTCATCAAATCCTATCCAAGAGGGGAACGACACTCACTACAAATAAGGGTGAGGTATGATTGCTGGTAAGTTTCCATAGACGTAGAGTCCAAGTACTGGGTTTGATTAGGCTAGTCACGTCGATGCACAGCAATTAGATTACATACTACACGAGGAAGTAAAGCAAAAGACAGTGATTGCAAGAAATTTTCATTAATCTATTTACAGTAAATTCTGGACTCCGAGAGAAGAGACTTGTACAGTAATGGTGTTGATGGGCTACCTACTGCCACGACATCGAGTACTTGAGCGAGTTCGGAACTTGGCCAAGATAGGCACTTCCGTTGTCGGCCACTATGAGATGGTGCCTGGCTCGGTCGCAGACGAAATGGGCGTAGTAGACCGCCGGGTGAACCGATACGGTCGTGGTAGCTCGAGCGTAGTTGCTGTAGTGATTCTGTGTTCCGATCCGAGAATAGATTTTTCCATCGTCGAAAGATGGAGTCTTGGAAGAAGGAATAGAGCTGGCTGGGATCTCCTTTTGAGCACAAGAGTCAGTAAGCGAAGGGTAAGTCGCTCGGCTGCTGCCAGAGGCTAACCGAATAGGTCGCTAAGCCAGGCATGAACTTCACATACCGCAGAGACGGACGGTATCGTAACCGTGTCGTAACCGTGGAAGCCGCCGTTGTACATCACAGTTGTGGACGGCTAGATCGAGTGGAGCCTTATCAACCGTCGCTCCGCGGCGACGCATCATTGGCGGGAGGATTCGGGCAGCTCGGTTTCGTCGGTCCTCTTCTTCGCTTCAAGCCTAGGTGTCACAAGTTAGATTCAATTCCAAGTCCGACAAAGTACGGGTGATTGGTCAGTATTTACTCTGCAATGCGATTAAGAACTACGACGTGGGTCGGCGAGGAGCCAACCTCGCCGCCGCTCTTCACACCACTCGCCATCGTGACGGGAGCCTCGCAGGCTTTGTTCTTCTTCGAGGGCTTGCAGTGGCGAGTCCTTCTCGGTATCCTCGTGCAATTCCTCGATGTCACCAAGCAGAAGCCCCTCGCATTCGCTGTCTTCCTTGTCGTAGATCCACCTCATGACGGTGTTCTGGAGCTTCCGACCCAAGAGTAGAACAGTCCATCATCGAAAATGGAGACTTGGGAGAAGGAGGAGAGCTGGGTTGAGATCTGCTTTTAAGAACAAGGAGGTCAGCTAAGGGAAGCGAGCGGCGTGCCTCGTCCGATGCGAGCGCTCAATCGAATAGGCTAAGAACTTCACGTAGCTCGAAGCAGCCACCAAAAAATGGATGAGAAAGGTGTGTAACGCCGGTCTCTAACGAGAACCAACTCCGATCCCAAGAATCTCCACTCTCTTGGATGCGTTTGTGCACTTCTTCCTCTCCAGATACCCCATGTATCCTCGCGATCGGGTTGGGGGAATGTAGTAGTCTTTGGTGTCCACGGGGCACCATTTGGCAGCGTAATCGATTCCGTCGAACTCTGTGACAAACTCAGCTTATGGAGCCCCACGGCCATTTCCAAAACAATGATGGTTGGGCGAAACTTCTTGGCGTAAGCGACGATCGAACGGACGTTGTACCATGTACTGGACCCGTCTTCTCCAGTGTTTCCTATAGTCTGAGACCGCGGTTTAGACCCTAAACCGTATCGGTACGGTTTGAAACCTTTTATAAAAGCTAGAAACTAAATTTCTTTGGTCCAAATCACGGTTTCAAAAGCTTACCATGGTCGCCATGATTTGCTATGCTAAAAATAAATAAAAAAAGGTTTTTATATATTTTTGCCTTATATCAATGGGATTTTAATTTTTAAGTATTTTATTAAATTAAAAAAATTAATATGCATTAGAATTTTTGTAAATTTATAAAATTGATTAAATATTGGGATTTATAAAAATTTTCTAAATTTTAACAATTGCTTATTTCAAATTTCAGCAATTAATTTGTAGTATTTTAATTTGATGTTATGGATTTTTAAAATTGAAAATTTAAAAAGCTTATAATGTAGCTTTTAATATTTAAAATTATATGCATTCATAGCTAAAGATATTTTAAATAAAACTTTATTAAGCTTTTATTCAGTTACGCTAAATTAGAATTAATATTAATTAAATAGCTGTATATAACGGTCCGTGCCCGCCAAGCCTTGGCAAGCCATAGCTAAATAGTCCAAAATAGTCCAAACCACGGTTTTGCTGTTTCGCCATAGTTTAAAACTAAAAATAAAAAGCTTAAATTAAATTTCTTTAGTCTGGACTATTTCCTAAAAGGGCAAACCGTATCAGTACGGTCTAAAAAAAAATTCGGTCGGCGGACTATCGGAAACACTGGTCTTCTCTCCCGAGAGTAGATACGTCCACGTCGAAAGATGGACGCTTGGGAGAAGGAAGCTGACTGGAGATCTGATTTTAAGGAAAGAAAGAGGTCGGCTGAGCGAAGGTCAAATCTACCGACCGTAGCTAGCGGCTAACCGACATGGCAGTGGATATGGATGTGAGCTTGACATACCGGAGGCGAAAGGCGATATCGTAACCGAGTCGTGACTGTGGGAAGTCGCGGTTGTACATCGCAGTCGTGATGAAGTCGCAAGCCCCCCACCAGGTGAAAGACTTTTGGAAGCAAAACAAGCAAGAGGGACCCGGTAACGAGAACCCAACTCCAGTCCCAAGAAGCCGTAGAGCGTTACTACTACTGCTCCTTGGTCTCTCGGGGGCGACATTTTGATGTAGAGCCTGGATACGTTGTTGAAGGCCGATTCGTCCATCAGTCTGCTAAACGGATGTACGACGGAATCAGTGAGCGGCGACTGGCAGCGCGGTGGTGCAAGTGTAATTCACTTGAAGATGGATGTTGTGAAGGGGTGGCATGGACCCGAGAGGTCAGGGACGCCGAGAGCGGGTGTACCATTTGCTGGTCGAAGCCGCTGTGCTCAGTATACTTACAACAAGCACCAAGTTTAATGGTCTGGAGAGGGAATTGTGGGGGGGAGAAGCAATGGCCTGGCTGGAGATCTGTTTTTGAGGAACACAGGTCAGCTTAGCGAAGGCAAGGTCTTGGCTGATGCAAGCAGTTGACCGAATAGTGTAAATGATATGAGCTTGAGGCTAATTTTCACGTACCGCAGCAAAGAACGGTATCGTAACCGAGTCGTAACTATGGGAAGTCACCCTTTGACATGGCAATCGTGACTGGAGAAGCCGCAAGCCCCACAAGGTGAAGCAAAGCAGGCAAGGACTCGCTAACGAGAACCCAACTCCGATCCCGAGAACCAGTAGGGCGTTACTATGGCTCGTTAGTAAGCTCTCGCTCGTTCTCGAGATGCTTCGAGGAACGGATCCGCGCTTGGTGGGAGTTGCCGGGGTAGTCTGCGACGGATCGGTGAACACTTCCGTAAAGGGGGAGATAGCTTTTTGGACTCGCTGTAAAGCGTTAATAAAAGCGAGGACGGAAAGCATTAAAAATCATAAATTACCGCTTTTTTCCTCAGTACGGAATCCATGCCAGGAATCGCGGCGAACTCAACGGCCCGGTCATGGCAGAGCTCGGAGGTCTTCGCAATCTCGGTCCCGAAGTAGTTGGCGCGGGCGTCATTGTCAGGGTCGGCCCATGGCGCCATCTTCCTGTCCTGTTCCGGAAGAAAGTGGAGAGCACTGGCAAGGTCAAAGGCCAGATCACCCCCTGCTCGGAAAACCTCACTCGCGCTTCCGAACTTCCGAAGGTGAATACGTCTACGTCGACGATTGTGTTGTGGAGAAGCAAGGGTTTGGCTGGATATTGATCTGCTTTTAAGGAACACAGGTCAGCTGAGCGAGTCTCGGCACTACTAGGCTATTCGCTAACACGAAGGGCAGTGTATGTGAATGTGAACTTGACATACCGATTGAGTTGACGAGATGGCTGACAAGACGAAGCTGGAGGTCTCATCGCCACTCGCGCTTTCACCTGCTCGTCGGCGTCTGGTGCGTTCTTCTCCGTCTTGACCGCCGGTCCCGACTTCTTCAAGGCGTTGATACGGGCTGAGGGTTGCTGGGATGCGATTAGAGATACACTTCAGTCTCCCTCTTTTCTTTCACGCCCGGTTGGCAGGAGAGCAAAGATCACCCATTCCACATAGCATGTTTTGAGGAAATTGGGACTTTGTCCAGCCATACTCCTTGGCCTCTTTTCCGTTGACTCGGAGAGTGAAATCGCCTTTGATGGAGCTGTCGAGATGCATCTGGGAAGGGGAGGGAACGATCCCGAGCATGCAACGATCTCGTCGGAGAAGGAGTCGTTGGGGAAGCAAGAGGCTCTTCGGGATCTGCATTAAAGCACAAATGTCAGCTAAGCGAAGGACAAGTCTTGTGGCTCCTAGTAGCCGCTACCCGACAAAGGGGCGACTGTGAATCAGAATTGAGAAGTTCCTTTCGGTTTCTCAACCTCCTTCGTGGCTGAAAACGACGCCATGTATCAAAATTTGAGAGAACCACTTACCCTTGGGACCCGATCCATCAGTCGAGCTGGCTAGCCGGCTTCCGTGGGGCTTGTGACCGGCGGTGTGACTAGTGGTAGCGGCGGATGATTTGCAAGATGCAAGAGGATTGCTATTCCCAAAGGTTTGTTAGCCTTTGTTGCTTGGTGTCGCGACATGAGAAGACAGGGGGACGATCAAAGTACGCAAACATGATATGATCAAAGAACAGGGGGGTAATCACAACACAGGAGGAGGATCAAAACACTGGAACATGATCACAGAACGGGAAGACTTACTTTGATTGAGAAGTTGTTCGAATGCCCATCTGGTTCGAGAGCAGTTGACAAGACCCGTGCGGGCATATTGTCGCCGTTCTTAGAGAACTGGCCGCCAATAAGAGCAACCTCGAACGACTGGAAGGTCGAGATCGTCATCAACGAGAGGCGACCTCTGTATTGTAAGCGTGGGTGACGATGTGGGAGTCGAGAGAACCTACCCGCCAAAGCCATAAACTCCGGGCCACCATGTACTCTTGAGACGAAGAGTAGCTGCAGAAGGACCCAACGCAGATTGTAGCGTAGATGAATCCGATGAGACGCCGCTATGAAGCGAGGGCTTTTTTCGGACTCATCATCATTCCCACGTGTAGCACGTCTCTTGTCGGGGCGAGTGGTCACCACATCCTCATCGTACTTGCGTTTTCCTGTAGCAAAGTTAGACGTGTGGTGGTGGAGGGAAGCAGCACAGCCGCCATACCTTTGCCGCCAGGGAAGGGAAGGAAACTCTATGCAGATTCTCGCGTAGATGAATCCGATCAGACGCCGCTCAAGGTGAGCGCTTCTGCGAAGTCATTCTCATTCCAAAGCAGGCAGTGCCAGTCATTTCCATGCCGCGCCATCGTGGACTTGGACTCAGCCGCGGCTCAGCCAAGTGAGCCTCGACGACGGCGTGGTCTTCGGCACGCTTGATGGTGCTGGAACGATAGCGGCTTGAACAAGACATTGTGAAGGTCTTGTGTTGGACTTAACGAGTGTATGCACGAGAGACGAAGAGGAGATCGACCTGCGTAAGAGACTCGAATTAGTGTGGAGAGCAGGAGTGGGGATGGGCAGGGATGGACGTACACTCGGAGCCATCTCGTACTCTTGAATAGCTGTAGGAGAACTCTGGGCAAATCCGCACGTAGATGAATCCGGTTAGACGCCGGTAGACGTCGACGGAGCTTGTCGTGACGTACGGCAGGGCCTTCAGGGTCCTTTGGGCGCAGTGGACATCGATCCAGAGAGAACGGAGAGTCGTTGCTTTTGCCGTGATCTTGGCCATGACGGTCGTGTCGTGGATGGGGACTGGTGAGTGGCGGTAGTCGTGGGTAGAAGAAATTGTGGATTGAAAATCCGTGGGATATGAGGAAAGATGAATCCAGGCTGCTCGAGTACCGCAGCTATGCGAATGGGGGTCGCTTAGGGAAAAGAAACCGCCGTGAATCAGGTGCGGTGAATCATATCTGCAGTAAGCGTCAACAACGAAAGCAACCAATTTTCTGCCAGCACAAGTACAAATTACGACTTCACACAAAAGCACTGGTCGATTTGCACCGTCGAGAGAAGACAATCTAGTGTTGTATTCCTATCTGGTGTGGCAAGGAGCCGCGTGGAGACCTAGATGTGGATGCGTCGACAAGTCTTGATGACCTTGAGAACTTCGGCGGCAGCGCACATTGTCGTGTGAGTCTAGTATTCGGACCCCTCGAAAAAAGCAGAGACATGTCCTACGATGGCTTGCTGACGTGCGTGCAATAGTGACGAGGCCCTCGGAAGGACCACCTTCACAGCCGCCAAATTCGACCCAGACCAGCAACCGGCAGCGCTTGAATGCGTGAGTGTGAAACTCTTCTTTGAGCTTCCGAGATCGGCTGACCCCGCGCGTGCCCTTCAATCGCTCCAGTCATCATATTCATCCCACTCCTGGGCTTGTTGCTCGTTGTCCCACACGTAGTAGGCTTCTCTTCCTTGAACTTTGCCGAAATTCGGATCATGGAAACCGTTCTCCCAGCGCTGATAAGCTACCATGAGGTCGTTGATGAATGAGTCCGAATAGTCCTCCGAGTTGCTGAGGACTTCTCCGTACACCCATTGGGTGTCATATTCATTCTCATGGCCCCAGATCAGCTGCTTCACAACGACAGCTCTCAGCGGCGAACCCATCTCGGTGTCCTCGTACAATTCCTCGATGTCACCAAGCGGAATCTCTTTGCATTCTCCATCTTCCTCGTTGTAGATCCACATCATGACTGTGTTCTGCAGCTTCCGAGCCTTAAAATGATCACAGACGATCCAGAGATCCCACAGAAGCTTGTGGTCAGATGCGGTATCCCGGAAGCTTTCGACTGAGTAGTACGAGCCATTGGCAAGAAGGGCGACGAAGTTGGCAATGCTCTTATAGGACCATTCGGGGACGATAAACTTGTGATTGCGATACTCGGGGTATTTGCCGGTATTGCGGTCAGGGTCCGAAAGAATGGTGTCGAAGTACAAAGAGTGGACTCGAGCGAGAGTCTTTTGGACGACGACGCGATGGTACGATGGGCCAGCGTAGATCGCGATCTCGTCGGGCTTGGGACTGCAAAAAGAGACTGTCAGAAAAGGAATGCGTTGATCTGGAGATAAGGGATGAAAACATACACGTAGTCGAGAACGTTCTCGTCGTCGAGGCTGTTGGATTCGCCATCATCGTCGGAGTATTCGACGTCATTTTCATAGTCGTCATCGGTTCCATACTCGACGTTGGTTGCATATTCGGTATCCACTCCATTGTCGTCATGAATTGTCAAGTCAATATCGGCTTCATAGCCAGCATCCTCGACGTACTTGACATCCTTGCAATCACTGGCTGCGTCTAGAACCACGACTTCATCATTGTGACCGGCGGTCGAGGGGTTGGGGGCAAATCCGATTCCAGAGCCAGCATCGACAGCTTGATCGTCACCCACGAGAGTTATGAGCGGGGGGAGTGCGAAGCTGTCATCAACTTTGCCATGGATGTTGCTATACATACCAAACAGGTCAGTCAAACTCTTTCTTATTGTCAGATTGCTTCATAAGTCATACCTTTCAGCTTCGATGGGAGGCGAGGAAGGCATGTCATCTGAAAGATCAATGAGGTCGGAGCTATCATCCGAGAGATTGATCAGATCGGAGCCGTCATCAGCTTCGCTCTGGATATTGCTGTTGCAAACAAGTCAGCCACGCTCTTTTTTGTCAAACCTGGATTGCTTCCTACCTTTCGTCTTTACGGTCAAGAGAAGGCACGCCGTGGAAGTGATTGGCCGGCAGTGGAAGTCCAAAGCCCATCTTGTTGCTGTGACAAGCAAACATGTCAGTCACGCTCATTGTTGATGGGTTGAGAAGAGTTCGTACCTTTCAGCTTTGTCAGGAAGGGAGATAGGCATTCCATGGAAGTTATTGGCCAACAGCAGAAGACCGGAGTCCAACTCGTTGCTGTGACAAACAAACATGTCAGTCACGCTCATCATTGATGGTCTGAGAAAGTCCGTACCTATCAGCTTGAAAGAGCGGAGAGGAATCCATCAGATGGATCAAGTCGGCGGAGGCCGACTCAACCAGGGACGTGTCACCAGCTTCGCCTTGCATGGTGATGGGCAAAGCAAATCTAAAAGGTCAGTCGGTCTCTTTCAGGAACGAAGTTGGATTGCAGTGCACTCTTTCTTTCATGGGGCTGGATTGCTTCATACCTTTCAGCAGGTGGGTTGTAGAGATCCATGATGCTCGGTCGATGAGTGTAGGGTGCCATGGTTCATCCGCGCCTTGCGTGAGTGTCGAGTGTTGGTTATGGAGGAGGGAGGAGGGAAAGTAGAGATGTGTGGGTATATGTACCATGCTGAATCCGCCCGTCCTGGAAAACCACCCTAGCGAGAAGGCCGTGCCCCTAGGCTGGTTTTCCAGGACGGCCGGGAGGTCAATGGGCTACTTGTATTGCTGTCACGACGCGCATGCTATTGTGGCTACGATCCGGCATCACTACTACTGGACAGGAGAAAGATCCGGAGACATGGAGCGAGGTTACCAGGCGAAAGGGGCGTGAGGGCTCACGCCGAAGCAATACTTAGCAGCACCAGGCAAGTGTTTGGCTACTTGTGGTCGGCAGGCTGACCAAATCACGTCCTTACAAGAGTGTGTAACGGGGAATAGTAGTGAATGATAATGTCTAAAGCCATATTCAGCAACACCAACCAAATAGCTGGTGAGAGAGGGGGCTCTACATTGCCCAAAGGACCTTCGCGTAAGGGCGTGGCCAAAGACTTGCAGTCAGTCACAAGGCGAAGCTACCGATGTTCAGCAACTCCACGCATGTTCCAAATAGGGAAATGGTACGTTGAGCTGGGAGTCTCTGTACAAGAGCCTGGACTAGGAATCCTAGTGAATCGCAAGGGACGCCGCTATAGCAGTGAGATGACGACCGAATGTCGCGGAACCACAATCTGCTTCAACGAAGAGAGCCTCAAGACACTTCAGACAATCATTACTACGACGTGGCAAGTGCTCTCTCAGGGAGGAGATCCTGAGTTGATCAGATTACTCCTATAAGAGAGCATGGACGAGGGATAGCAGTGAAGCACAAGATCCAAAGCCATGTTCAGCGCGCCGAGCCAAGTGCTCGGTCAGGGGACATATTCGTATTGAGCAGGGTATCTTCATGTGAGAGCGCAGATGAAGAACAACAGCGAGTTGCTAGATAGGAATATAGTCTCAGCAGTGGCCAATATGGTCTCAATAGTCTCGAGATCGTCCAATAGACCTATCTCGATTGACGAGCGCAGATGAATTGAATATTTGAAGAGATATCCGTGAGAACCAAGGATGCTCCGAATCACAGAGTGACATTGGCTTGACCGGAGGATCTTCGTATGAAAGGATGTGTGAGGAAATGTAATTAATCGCGAGGTCGAAAGCCATATTCAGCATTTTCGGGCATTTCCTCGACTACGGATTGGTCGTGGCTTGATCAGATAACAAGCACTGTGATCAAGTGTTTGACTGAAGGTTTTTGTGACAAAGGTGGATGTGGAACGTTCGCAAAGGAGCGGAAGGCTGAAGGAGGAACAACGCTCAACATTGATCTCCTGAGGCATATCCTGTAACGGCCGACAGGACCAAATATGGCAGTGTGAGAATAAGTTTACGCCAAGTCACAGTGGCTTGAGCAATCATAGATGCTGACAACAGCGGCCGCATCCCTCTCCACTTAGATGGATAGATTTCAAGAACAAGTCAAGCTGGCCCGACCGAGTGGACTTTGGCAGGTCTCTTTGGCAGGTCTCTTTGGCAGGTCTCTTGGGGTTAAGTTTGCATCGCATCCTGGTAAGGCTTGCATGTCCAGCTTGGTTGATTTCATATTCACAGACGAAGTTCAACCATAGAAAATCGGGGACATGATTTCACCACAACTCAAGTCGGCCGGTACATGCGAAGATGCTGCTTGACCCAATTCTGACATTCGTTTGGGAGTTCAGCATGTTTATGCTTGAAAGTTCCAGATCACGCTTTATCAAGCTCATTGCTTGTTTGTTCACGGTATGCAAGACGTGTTTTGTTCTGAGGCAAGAGGCCGATAATACATCATTGATTGAGACTGAGATCAGGATGTTATGTTTGTCAGATGGGAATCTTGGATGTGAGGAGGTAATGTGCACCATACTTCTATATATCTAGCTGTTTTGTAAGCCTTCTGAATGTTAACTTCACACAATGGCGGCCGCTCATGCTTCTACAGCGCCGTGAGATATGGTCACGGGGGCTCAATAACAGGTCACTCGGTCAGGTTCACAGATATCAAGATGTCTCGGTGCGGAACTTCGCTGTATTCCTATCTTCTTGCAGACAGAAGCTGCTGGAAGCAAAGAGCAGGGCTGCCCAGGCTTAGGTGCCAAAGTTGATTCCCAAGGTACCAGCCAGCACTCCCCAGATCTCTCAAACCGCACGAGACAGAAAGAGGATCACTGCCAGATCCTTGATCTCATTCAGTCTTCTCAACCGAGACGTAGTAGTCGGGAGCCTCCGACGAAAACACCATGTGCTGAGTGTCATCATACCAATCGTCCCTGCCCAAGAGCGTCACCACCAGGTCTCCCAGCATCTCCTGGGTGCAAAGCTGGCGTCCTCCTCAAAGTCTTTCTTCTCCTCGCGAGCGACCAACGATGTCAGCAATCTTCTCAGAGGTGATCCCGGAGGCGTCAATTCGTAAGCATACTTCCAAGCGTTCATCAGTTCGAGCTCAGAGCCCTTCTCGAGGTTCTTCAGGATCAGTCCATCAATCAGAAAGTTCTGCATCTTGGAGCCTTCAGATTCTCGGCGAGCAGCCAAAGATCGATCATATGCTTGAAGGTCTTCTGCAGGTGGTAGGTGTAGTCCTCCTCGCGAAAGACGTCGCTGTTGAGCTGAGTCTCGATGACATCGACGAAGGCAGAGAAAGCAGCGGGAGTGACACCTTGCAGAGTGACGGTGCAGATCTTGGAATCTCCGGCATCCTTCTTCAACTCCTCAGCAAACAAGCCGGAGTAGGAAGCCAAGAGGGGTCCCGGAGCGAAGACTGTACCTGTCATTTCCGACGTAGATGTAGACGGCAACGACATCATTGCTGCGTCTGAAGGAATCAATGTCAGTACTCAGTGGTTCTCAGATAACATGAAGCAGTTCTGCTTACCCGGAGACTGAAAGCGAGAGCTTCACCATCTCTTCTCTCGGAGCAGTATCCACACCCTGGAGGGGAGTTGAAGAAGACATTGTCGTGTCGGGACGGTGGTGTGTGAACGAAGTCGGTTGATTGAAGTTGACGAGACTGCAACGATTGACTGCGCAAATGCTGCAACGGACGAAGATACCAATATAAATAAATATATATTTTAGCGGAAATAGCCAATTGCGAATTATTGCCTATAATTTTTTTACATTTAATACGAAAGTTTAAAATAATAAAAATTGGATTTTTAATCCCTATATAATACCCAAGGCCCAATTAATGCCAAATTATTAAATATTTTTTATTTTTAACAATTTGCTTTAAAAAAAGGCTTTTAAAAAAATACTAAATTTGGCTGTATTTATAAAAGCTTTAAAAGCTTAAAGATCCTATTTTTTTGCTTGCGTAAATAATTTGGACTATATTTAATAAATTGGCAAAATGCTAGAATAACCCTATTATTATAATTTTATAGCTAAAATGACCCCGAAATTAAAATTGCGGGCAAATTGCGAAAAGTTAGATTTTTTAATCGGTTTTTTTGAAATATATTCCAATATTATTAAAAGAAACCAAAAAAATCATATTTTTATTACTAGCTTTAATTATTATTAATTTTCCAAATTTCGGGACTAGAGCCTGACCCCAAAAATTCAAAACACCCAAAGTCATTAATTTGAGGCAATTAAAAATATAAAATTAAAGCCTTTTTTAAAACACTTTTATATATAAAATCCTATTTAAATTAATCAATTTGCAGGAATTCGAAAAAAGACTAAAATAATATTAAAAACTAATAAAAATATAGCATTGAAAATTTAAAGCAATTATATTATTAAATTCCATTGTATATTATTATATTTATATTGCTAAAATGACATTTGAATAATTTGAATTAATCAGAACTCCACCAATTTTAAAAACAATTAATTTCTAATTTTTAATAATTAAAGTTTTCAATTGATTTTACGATAAGTTTTTTAAAATAATTAATTATTTGTAAAAGTAGTGAAATTTCAATAAAATTAAATTTGTGCTTGCAAGCTTGCAATATTAATTAAAAAGCATTTACCACGCGATAACATTAATTATTCAAACAATTATAATAGCCAAATTAATTAAGAAAATTAATTTTTAAAAATAAGAATTTGATTATTTTTAAAAATAATGGAATTGCAATAAAATTAAATTTGCCCTGGTTTAGCGCTAAAAAGCGTTAAGCCAGGCTGGCTTATAGGCTACAGAAATCAAATTTTATTGAAATTTTAATACTTTTAAACATAATTAAATTCTGACTTTTAATAATTGATTTTCTCAATTAATTTAGCTATTATAATTGCTTAAATAATTAATTTTATTGCATTGTAAATGGCTAAAGCATATAATGCTGGCAGAGCTAAAAAATAAAAGCGCTTTTTAGCGCCTTTAATTATGCTTTAAAAAACAGCTTTAAAGCAATAAAAGTAACTGAATTAATATGTGTTGTTACAAAATTAATTAAGAAAATTAATTATTAAAAATTAGAAATTAATTATTTTTACAAATAATAGAGTTATAATTAATTTAAATTATGGATTTAAATGTTAAAATTTTAATAATAGTTTTTTTGCAATTAATTTCCTCGCTTAAAAAGCCATTTTAAAAATTTCAAAAAATATGACTTAAAAAGCCCCGCTATTTCTTAGTTAATATTAAAAAACAAAATTCAATTAATTTTAAAAGTGGTAGCGTTATTAATATATTATTTAAATTTCTTTTCGGAATTAGATTTTGATTTCGAAAATCAAGGTTTTAATTTTGTAATTTTTTTATAAATACTAGTTTTTGAAATTATATTAGAAAAAGGGCCATTTCATTATTAAAAGAAAGACCATTTAAAAATCGTTTAAATATCCCTTTTTATAAATATCGGAAATAGGTCATTAATTCCGGGGTTATTTTAGCTACAAAATCATGATAATAGGGTTATTTTAGCATTTTGCCGTTAATAAATATTGCCAAAAAATTATATTGTATTACAAATTTTGCTTTTTCGACATTTAAAGCGCCTATTTTAAAATCAGCATACCAATATTAATATTTTTTAATTTTTATAAAACCATTTATTTTCAATTTAGCTTTTTTATAGCATTACAAATTTGGCTATTTTAATAATAAAATTTTCCAATATTTTAAATTTTTAGCTATAAACGTTGTAATTCTTGAAAAAAAATCAAATTATTAAATATAAAGCCTGCGCCTTTTTAAAAATAAAAACAATATTTTTTATTAAAAAATAGCCAGGAATTTAAAGGTTTTTAATATATATATATATATATATATATATGTATATATAGCTTATGTTTTTATTGCAAAAAACAGCAATTAATTTTTTTTTTTACTTAATAATCAATTTTCATTTTTGCTACATCTATTTTAGCAAAAAAAGTATTTTTTGAATTTTTACAAATATTACGATAAAAATTAAATATTAATTTAATATTAATTTAATATTTTATATAAAAAATAGTAAAACAATTTTCAGCGTTATATTTTATTAGAATAATAGCGAATTTTAAATAATAATTTATAAAAAGGAAATTTGGGATTTAATATTTATATTTAATAATTAAATTTAAAATAATGATATAAAAAAAGCCAATTATACTATATTAATATATATCTAAATTTCTTATTTTTATATTAAGCTATTAATATTTTTATAGCCCGAAATAGCATATACTGCTATTTATGTTTTTAATTAAATATTTATTTAATTAAAAAATTGAAAATGGCTAATTAAATTAGCCATTGGAATTACATTAAATTTATTGCATTTGCAATAATATAGCTGCCAAATTTAGTTTTTTCAATATAATATCCCAAAAATAAAAAAACTCAATTTCAAAATTACTATTGCATAATTAATTGGCTATCAATTGTTTAATATTTTCCAATTATAAAGTTTTATAAAAAACAAAATAATTAAAATTAAATATATTATATCTAATTATAAAAAGCTTTACAGCTTTAATAATTTTAATTAAAAAAATACAATTGCTATAATCAATAATTTTATTAACGCTTTTAAAATTCCAAATACTCCAGCCAAAAATAAAGCCCAATTTAAAACATTTCCTTTATTTTTGCTATATAAATCGCTATAGCAAATTTTTTTAAAATCGGCTATTCGTTTTTAAATTAAAACAGCGGCTAATTAGAAAATATATTAGCTTTTAATTTCCAAATGCATTATATTTCCAAAACCCGTTTTCGCCCGGTTTAATAATTTATAAAACAAATGTTCGCTTTCAAAAATAAGGCTATTTGCGCTATTTATTGTTTATTTAAATAATAATATTTATTTTAAAATCTTTTATAATGCCAATAAAATTAATTGCAATTTTCAATTTAAATTTTCAAAATCAATTTAAAAAGATTTTTTATTGTTTTTAATATCCCGGGATTTATTTCTTTATTTCGCAAGCCATTAAAAAGAAATTAACAATTAGCGTTTAAAAAAGTAATTAGCAAATTATTTATTTCACCATTTAATTTTAATATAGCAATAAAGCTTTAAAGGCTATAAAAATTACTGGATATTTTAGCCAATATTATTAAACATTATATATAATAAAATATAATTTTATAGCGCCTAATAGCAGTATTGACGTTTTTTGAATTTGTTAATAAATTTTTAGTTTTTATTCAATTATATCAAATTTAAATTTAGCCAAAATTATTTAATTAATATGCTATATTTTATTATTTTAATAAAAAGCATTATTTAAAAACTGCTAAAATTAAATAAACGGCTTTTATAAAAAGAAAGGATTTTTAAATTAATTATAGATTTAAAAATCAAATTATTAGAAATTAAACCAATTTTTTCAATATAAATATTTAATTTAAAATTTGATATTTACAACTATTTCTTTAAATTTAAAACTTTGTGTATAATTTATAAGGATCTTTATTTAATTAATAAAAAGGTCTACTTAGCTACTTTTGCTATACGCTATTTTCAGGCTTTTTTAATTATAATAGTTTATTTTGATTGGAAACGTTTTTATATAAATACCAAATTTAAAAAACAAAACACTATATATTGACAAATTTAATAGCTATAAAAGCTACGGCGATCCAGAAAATATTTTACAAATTATATAAGATTTTCATAATTTATTTATTTTTGCCCTTTTATTGCCTATGTATTTAAATAGCTTTTTAAATAGCTTTGCATTTTTATTATAAAAAATTTAATAGTATTTTTTTATATTGATAATATAGTAATTATATATATTTTTACCGCTTAAATCTAGCAAAGCATTTTAAAAACTATTTATATTTTAAATATAAAATAAAGATTTTTAGGGAAATTTTTAAATTTATAAAATACCGCATTATTTATAATCGAGCTTAAAAAAACCTTTGGCTAAATTAAAAAGCTTATATTTTCCAGCTAGCAAAAAACTATAGCATTAATTTAAATAAATATTTGTGTTGAAATAAACTCCTAACGGTGCATAGGTCACGGGCTATTCACGAAACCCATTTATTATATAGGTAAGCAAAAGTTATATATATAATACTATTTTTTATAATTGTAAAATTCTTTTTTTTAATGGTTTAAAAATAAAAAAAACTTTATTTATATTAAAACTCTATAAATTATAATTTTCGATATAATAATTTGCATCTAATAATTCGTTTTAAAAGTTTAAAAATCAATAATAGCATTATACGAAAGTTTTTACCAGCCAGTAATAAATGCGAAGCCTAGCGAAAACTTTTTAATAAATTTAATAATAATTGCTAAAATCTAATGTAGCAATAATGCAAATTTAATATAGCGCTGCAATTGCGCTATTATTTTTTTATTATTTTTTATTTTTTAAAAACCTTTTTTTTAAATTAATTTGAAAATTTTCTTTCCTATTGCTATTAATTCTTTAGCTAATATTTAATCAATGATTTAAATTTTAGTTAGCTGTTAAATAAATTAAAATTAAAATATATTATAAAAAATACTATTTTTAATTTAAAACGCGCTGTATTAATTCTTAGCTAGAATAATTAATATAATTGATTTTAGCTAATAGAAATATATTTAATAGATTAAAATATATAATATATGAAAGAAATAATTATGCATTAATACGCTTATAAAAATATTATCAATTAAATTTAAAATACCAATACCAGCAAAAATATTATTGCTATAAAAATTCTTTATTTTAAATAAAATGCAAACAAAAAGTCCAAATATATTGCAAATAATTAAAAGGCTTTATATATAATATATATTTATTTTAGCTTTAAAACATAAAACGAAAATTATTAGTTTTCAAAGCTTTATAGCAAAATAAATTAAATTGGGCCGCAAATTTTTTTTTAATATAATGATTAATAGGTTTAAATAAAAGCCTAATATAATTATTAAAAAAGCTTAAATTAAAATTTTTATTTTCCAATGCAAAATCTTTTAATTAAATTTCAATTATATAGCTATTTATATTAAAAATATACTTTTTCTCAATTTCTTTTTTGCCTTTTAAATATAGCATTATAATAAATATATTAAGCAATTTCTGTTAACGCTTAAAAAAAGCTTTTTCATTTTTAAAAGATTTTTTTTTTGCATTTATTAAAAAAACTATTTATATTGCTAATAGCAAATTAAAGCAATTATTATATTAGCGCTAGGCTAGCGGCAATAATAAAATTGGCGTATAATTTAAAAATCGCAAGGCGCTTTTCGTATATTTTTTTTGAAATAAAAAATTCTATAATATTTGCAAATACCTACTTTTTACAATTATTTAAAAAATTATTTAAAATATCCTAAAATTTAAAATTATTAAATTTGCCTTTGCTACTTTTCTTTAAAAAAAAGCAAATATTGCAAATAATGCGAATAATAAGCAATTCTCATTTTTTTAAAATATATATATATATATATTATTTGAATATTTATCGCTATTAATAGCATTTTTAAATTTAATCAAATTGCCAATTTTAAAGCTATATTATATATAACTAATTTTTTCTCTTTTTTTAAATATATATAATCCTATTTGTAAAAACCAATAGAAAAAATGAAATTAAATTAATACAATTATAATAAAAATAAATAAAAAATAATATAAATTTAAAAATATACTTTATATTTCTAGCCTTAATATAAATTTGCTTTTAAGCAAAGAAATTGGCTTTGAGGGATTTTTTAGCTTATTTAATTTTTCCTATATATATTTTAAAAATCATTATTTAAAAAAAACAAAAAGGGCTATATATTATTAATTTTATAATTATTTCTTAAAAATTAGCAAAGGCTTTTTAGCTTTAAAATAACGCTTAAATAGCGCTGCTAGCTATTAAAAAAGTTCCTGCTGCAAATATATTAAAAAATCTAATTTAATTTAGCTTACCAAATATATTGGCTATTATAATATAAAATATTATATTAATTATAGCGCAATATAATATATTAATTATAATATTAATTATAATGCAAAACAAGCTAATTTCAAATATGTGATATAAATTCTGATATAATATAGCTTTTAATATAGTATGAAATTTTTAATATAGTATAATATTCCAGCTAATATTAAAATTAATTTTAAAGCTATTTTTAAAAACCGATTTAAGATTTGTTTTAAAAACGCCAAGATTACATTAAAGCTAAAGCAATTTAAAAAACGGATTGCAAAAAGGCTTAATAGTAAGCTATATAAAATAAATACGCTTTATATTATTGGAAATTTATTTATTTTAGCCTAATAAAACTTAATTGCATTTATATTATTATTAGTTTAAAAAAAATCTATTTTCATTTTTTAATTATAAAAATTGCAATATTAATAAAATACAAAAGCAAAAATCTAAAAAATAGCTAATTATAAATTAATGTCGCTAAAATTAATTTATATTAATATAGCTAGTCCTTTTTTATCCAATTTATATAGAAATTCATAGCTTTTTAAAATTATTAATAATTATATATGCAAATTTTGGTTTTTTGCAATAGAAGTTTTCTAAATATATATATATATATATTTTATATAAAAAACATATTAAGTTTAAAATTGGCAAAAAGCTAAAAGAATCCAATATAATAATATTAGAAAACTAGTTAAAAAACTTATATTTTAACTTTTTGCAAATAATATTAAATTTGGAATTATTACTTTTTATTTATTTTAGCAAAATAAAATAATTAAAAAAACCATTTAAATTGTTAAAGCCTATATTTAATTTATATTAAATAGTCCTAATTTTTTAATTAAATTTTAATCAAAAGCCGCTATAGCTAAAATATATATTTAAAATTGGATTAAAACCGGATCTAAAATTAATAGCCGGATTATTAATTTTAAAAAAATATAAATTAACAAGTTTTTTAAAAATAATATCCATATTTAAAATTGCAAAGCAAAGGCCTATATCAATTAAAAAAAGACTTTTTAAATATATAAAAAAAGTTATTTTCGCAATTTAGTAAATATCTTTTTATTAGCTATAATTTTAAATTTATAAAATAATATAAATTCTATTATCAGGATCTTGGCAAAATAATATATAAAATAATAATAAAATAAAATGAAATAATTAAAAACAGCTTATTTAATTTAAAGCTTTGCAATAATGCTTATAATTTTTAAAAAACTCCTAATAAACTGCCCGATAAATATTATATTAATAGGCCTATTTTGGTTAAGCAAAAAGCCAAAAAACCAATTTTTAAATTTATTTATGTTAAATTTAAATTGGCTATTAGAATTGCATTTAATATAATAATTCCTGTTTCGAATTTTTAAAGTTTTATAAAAAATAAAATACCGCCATCCTTTATTTTAAATTTAATAATTCTAATAATTGTATAAATCCATTCTTTAATTTTGCAAAGCCTATAATATAAATTAAATTTCCGGTAAGCAAAATTATTAATATAATTAATCTTTTTAAAATAATTGTAAATAATTTTATAAAGCTAAATAATGCCTATATTGCTATAATTCTTTTTTTTTGGCATAAAGCCGGTTTTTAAAATTAATAGTTGCAAATATTTAAAGCATAATATTATTAAAGCTAAAATCTAAAAATAGAATTGTTTTCTCAAAGGCTTTATTATAGCTATAATAGCTAATAAAAAGAATACCGATTTATATAAGTTTAAAATTGCCCTAGCTGCTATAAAAATAATTTACAATATTTTTATTTTAAAAAATTACAAAAAAGCCGTTTTCAACGTTTTATATAAAAACCAATAGTAAAAGTCTATTATGCAAAAATTAAAAAAGATTCTCGCTAATAATATTTAAATTAAAATTACTATAAATATTGCTTTTAATTTGATTTTTATAAAATAGATATTTATAATTGCAACTAATCTGGATAATAGTATTAATAAATTTAAAGCTTGCTCTATAGCATAGGATTTTAATTAAATTTAAAATAAGGATTTTTATAATACCTTTTTTCTTATAATTTGAATAGATCAAATTTATTTTTCGCAAGCTCTTTTATTCAGCTTTGTCTAAAAATATTACAATTTAATTAGGAAACGTTTTTTAACTAAATAAATAAATAAATAAATTATAATAAACTGCCCGGAATTAAGATTTATTATTTAAATTTAAAATAATTAAATTTGAATTTAAATAAAGCTTTAGCGACCTTTATTTATTTATGTGTAAAATTACTAATATATTTATTTTAATTTATATTAATATTATTATTACTATTGCCAAAATAATTGCCGAATTCAATTAATTTTATTTTTAATTAATAGATTCAATTATTGCCAAAAATTTGAAAAACTTTAAAAAAAACATTAATATAATTTTTTTTTAAAATAAAAACTCCAAATTCATTTAAATTAATTAAAAGCAATATATTAATAATTTTTGCAAAAGATTTGGCTTTCTATTTGGCAAAAAACAATCATATTTAATATTTATAATAAATAATATTAATATAATAATACCAGGCAAAAATAATAAAAAGCAGATTAAATTAAATTTCTATTAGCAAAGATTTGGCAAATTTATATTTGCTATAATAATTATATAATTGGATATTTATTTTGCAACTAGCAAATTAATATAATTTATATTTAATTTTATAAGCGCTATAATATTAATTCAATACAATTGCTTTATTATTTTAAACTAATTGCAAATTGCAAAATTAAATACAAATTAAGCAAATTAAATGTTATTAAAAACCAATTTAAAATATTTAATAATGTATTTCATAAACCATTTTCCGGTTATTAAAGCATTAGCAAATTTATTGCAATATTGCTTAAAAAAGCAATATTATAATTAAATAAAAAATACAAAAAATAGCTATATTAATTTGCAAAGCCAAATATATTTCTATAGCTACCAATGCCAAATAAGGCCAATATTTTAAATAAATGCTTAAAAATATAGATTATAATAAATTAATTGGTAAAACTCCATATTATATTAATATAAAAAATAATACTTAAAAACCTATTGCCTTAATTAAAAATTTCTAATTTTATGCAAAAATTTAAATATATTAATATAGCCCATTAATTTATATATAAATTAAAAAATAAAGGCAAGCAGCGAATTATTTATATATATATATGAAAACTATAATTGCAAATAAATTTACTAAGCCATTTTTAAAAATTTAATTTAAAAAATTTAAAAATATATTAAATATAAAAAACCGTTTTAAATAAAGCATATTAAAAAACAATGCCTAATATAGCTTTGGGAAAGCATTGGAATAAAAAAACAAATTATATTTATAAACCGCTATAAAGCTTAAGAAAAATATTAAAATAAGTTTTTAGCAATGCATAAATTATAGGCCATTTACAAAACCCATTTATTATATAAATAAGCAAAAGCCATGCATATAATACTATTTTCTATAATTGTAAAATTTCCTTTCCTTTTTAATGCTTTAAAAATAAAATTATCTCTACCTATATTAAGATTTCGCAATTTGTTTAAAGTATCGCTATTTATTAATTTAAGATTTATTTTCAATTTTAATAAACCCAATAAAAAACTATATAAAAAATATTTGAATCTAATAAATAAAATCGGCTAATTAAATAATACCGTTAAAAACACATATTTTAATTTTACTCGCAATTATTTAAATTTAACGCCAATTTTTTAAAAAATTATTAAAAAAGTGCTATTTATTATTTAAAATATTTAATTAAATTCGCTTACTATATATTATGCTTCAAATTAAAATATTATATTTCGCCAAACTTAAAAAATACAAATTTGGCAATATTCGCTAATACCAATTTTGCCAATAAAGGAAATTAAAAAAGCTTTTAAAAATTTATAACAAAGCGTTTTGGCAATATAATTAATTAAAAATCAAATAAATAAAAAATTATAATTATTTCTAGCATTAAACCCAAACTATTGGCCTAAACTATTGCTGCAAAAAAGCTATATCTGAATATCACCGCTGCCTGCAAAGGTGGCCCGTGCGCCTAGCGCCAAGGCTGGGGATAGCTTTATAAGGGAGCTCCGTATGGAGCTCCCTTTCCTCTCTAGACCACAATTACAGCTGTACTAGAACCCCTGCGCGCAGCGTGATCTTACTATTACCCTGCTTCCCGACATTAATCAATATCCCCTTGCGGGGCATAGATTAAATATGTAACAAAAGAAACAAATTCCGAAAACCTACGCTTCAGCTTCAGCTACCTTACTGCCCAATACAAGTCGCAAACGCTAAAGCTGCTGCGCGCCCTTCCGCTTCTATACTAACAACCTCCTTTCAAAAAACACCGACTTGTCCTCGTCGCAACGGCTAAAGGAGCTCCAAAATCCTGCAAAAATACCCCGACTTTCTCTCTCGTCGCAAGCCTTCAAACAGCGAATCGCGTCCATCACGCTTAACCTTATTCTCAACAAACCCTAACCTTGCGCAGCCAAACCTGCTATTCTGGCAAACCCTGCTTTTTCAGAAAGCAATCAGATTTACAGTGCTTGCTTTAATCCAGTAAGCCCTGCATAAAAAGCAGCTGCCTAAGCAACATTTCCGACTTCTCAAAAACCCAAACTATTCCACGCAAAACACCCTCCTCCGCCTTCCCTTCGACCAATTAGCTTCGCCCTCAAAAACCCTCCTACCCTCCTGCCCTCCTGCCCTCCGCCAGGGCCAGCGCACCCCATTCAAGCTCTTGCGCAACACCTTCACATCTTCTTAAACCGCAATCTTTAAAAAACAACATTTATATAAAGCTTCACAGCCAACAATTGCTACTCTGCAAAAGCATGCCATCCTACAATTACAAATATAACTACCCTGGCTATAGCTATAGCTATGGCTATAGCTTTCCCAAACAAGCCTACACCTACAGCCGACCAAAAGTCTCAATCCATACGCCAAAGCAAGCTCCGGTACAATCGCTTACACCAGTCTACATTTCTACAAAATTTAAATGGAATAAGCCTAGCATACATACAAGGAAAATTGTTACGAAACGTATACAAATCAAGCTGGCTGGCTATGGACCTTTTATTAAACGGCTACAAGCCAAACTTCTTAGTGGTGCCAAACACTTTACTATAAAGGAACGGCTGTATGAAGAATTTAAGGAGAATTTTATAAATTGGGATCAGCTTTTATTTAGCCTGGCTAATAAAGAAATCCGCAAAAAGCTAAGAGATTTTTTGGTTTAATATAATATTAAGGTGGCTATAATAGAAAAAATTAATAAGGCTTTTGCAAAAGCCTAAATTGCCAGTAAAAATATAAAATTGCAAAATAAAACCTAAAAAAACCTCAAGAAATTGCGCAAATAATTTAGGAAAAAATAAGCCCAAATATTTATAGCTTTTTTTTTATAATAGCTTATTAGCTATTATTAGCTATAATTTTTATATGCGTTATTATTTCTAAAATCTAGCCTATTTTAAAAATAAAAAAGGCTTGCATTTTATTGCTAATAAAGCTAGCATTTTATTGCCTATATTAAATTTTATAAAAAGATAAGGCTTTAGCTTTAAAATTATTTTACAATATAGCTTTGGCCTTTCCGAATTTAAGCCTGCTTTGCCTGTAATTATTTATAAAAAATAAAAAAAATCCCAAAAAAAAAATTTTTATTTTTTTTTAAAAAACGATATATAAATTAAAAAAAATTAAAATTAAATTAAATATAATTTAAAAATAGCTTTTATTTAAATTAAATATAAATAAAAAGATGGATTTATAAAGACTTAAATATAAATTTAATAATTTAAAAAAACGGGATTTAAATAAATTAAAAATTAATAGTATAAATAATTATTTTTTCTAGCAATAGCAAGCAGCAATAATACCAATTTTTTTAAATATTAAAAAAAATCCAATATTTCAATATTATTGCTGCTTGCAAAAATAGCTTATATATTTAATATTAAGGCTGAAAATAATTTTATAAAAAAGCTTTATATAAAGGTTTTTTTTAAAAAAGAATTATAATTATAATTATATCAAAAATTTTGCGCGTAATATAATTTTACCATTATTTTGCTTTTTAATAAAATTAATTGGTTAAAAATATTTTTTTTGCCTAAATAAATATTAAATTTAATAATAAATTGATATTTTATTATAATAATATTTAAATTTTATATTTTTTAAAATCAAAAACGCCTAAATTAATTATTTAGCTATATTATATTAATATTATATCAATATTAAATTAAAAAAAATTAATTAAATCTTTATAATTAAAATATTTTTAAATAATACTATATTAATTTTATATATTAGCTAAATTTTAAAAATATTCAAAACCGCTCGATATAATAAGCAAAATAAAATAATTAAAATATAATAAAATTATAAAATTTATATTGCATTTTTATTTTATTTTATTTACCTATTTTGTTTCTTTTTTTATTTTTTTTATTATATTTTTTTTAAAAGTTATTTTTTATAATTTTGATTTTTATATTACCCAATAATTTAAAAATATTATTAGGCTTTAAATTTATTATTAATGTTTTATTTAATTTATTTTTTAAAAAGTTTATTAAATGCGGCTGGTTTTTTATTATTATTTTTTATTATTTTTAAATTTATAGCATTAATTTTTGAATTTTAATAATTTTTTAATTTTAGTTTTCCAATTATTAATTTATATTAGATATAAAAAAAATATCATTTAAGCATTTTAATTGCTATTTTAATTGCTATTTGCCTTATTAAATTGGCTATAAAATTTTAAAAATTAATTGGCAATTATATAATGCTATTAGAAAATGTTATAATTTTAGATTTTTATATTATAATAAGCGGCAAAAAATACTTGGCTAAAATTTATTTATTTTTAATTATTTTTTTAGGGCACCTTTTTTAAAATTCAAATTTTTTTATTCGAAAAGCCTGAAAAAATATATTGCAAAATGCCTGGCTCTTGGCAAAAACGAATAATTAAAATATGGATAACCATTAAAATAAGCGCTTGGCGCTAACCTTGGCATTTTATTAGCTTTATTTTACTCGAATATAACCGGCTTAAAAGCCACCTATATAGGCTAGAAGGGTATAGGATATATAGCGCTATACCCAGCATTAAATTTAGCTAGCCAGACCAATGCTACTTATTTCCTGCCTCTCTACAGCTCAATATAACACTATTCCCCTTTTCTCTTTTGCTCCCTTTGACATTGCCAAACATATCCGTGACATCTTCGTCTTCACCCTTGCGTTGATTAACCCGTTTCAGATTCTGGACACCGCGGCTGATGAATAAGCTGTGGAATTTCGTTCCCAAGTGGTCGCTGGAATAGGTAAGAAGTAAAATCTTCCGAAATGTGACGTGGCCCGACTCCAAGATGTACTTGAGAGTTCTTCGTAGTTGATGAGTATGGCGAGTGTTTACCTGCGTATCGAGCCCTTTAAGATCTGAACTGACTGGTTGTGGTTTCGTTGATCGGATTGCATGCGGTTGGGGTAGCTGAGTGAACTAATTCTTGCGAAAGTATCTTCTCGGGTGTTTTGGAGGCGCTTCTGCCCGGCTCCGCTGCTATCTTGGGGATTTGAAAAGGCCCATGGCTTTAATTATATATAGAAATCTAGCTTGAGTAATTGAGAAAGTCCGAGGATTACAAGGCTGATCAGCAAGGGTGGCGGTAGAGTGCGGATAGTTTAGCCATTTCCTATGCTGAACTTCCGAGTTATTGGGTCTCGCTCGCAGGAGTCCGTCTTCGAGATTTGAATTCCTCCTCCGCCTTGCTCTCAAGTATTTCACCACGCGCTAATCCGCTACATGCTCCCGTGCGATAATCCTTCGAAATTCATGTGTCAACCACGCTAGACCTTGCTGCGCAACACTCCTATACTGTTTCTGGAACAATCCCAGACTCTTTACAAAACCAGACCATTTTCAAGCACCTTTAGTCGTCATCTGGTGCAGACACCCTTTCAGCTGCGCAGCCTTCCCTCCATCGACTGGCTTCGCCCTTGAGGCCCCTCATCACCTTCCAACACGACATCGTCCACCCTCCAACTGGCCAGCGCACCAGCAATTCCAGCTCAGCTCCCTGCGCAAGCAATAAAACCTTTTGAACCCGTCCTCCCTCAAGAACCTCAAGATTCCCGCCCTGCTCAGGCTCCCACTTCCCCACTAAGCTGCAGCTCAAGAACCTCACTACTCCAGCACTCTCACAATGGCAACGCAAACTCCTGAACCCTCCTCCGGCCTCCCTCTACACCGAAAATTCCAATGGCACTATCCCATCACTCACACCAAAGAGATCGTCACTGCGTACATGGCTGAGAGCCTGCGCAATTACCAAGAACTGGCGGAATACCCTGGATACCCGATGGAAAATGAATTTCAGAGGGATTTCGAAGACTGGGACCAGACTTTGTTTGGCATGGCTGAGAAGCGCACACGCACACAGCTGCGGGATTTCTTGCGCGAACATGGATTTCAGGTCAAGGGTGGTGAATGGCCTGGGCCGACTCCGCGTGAAGCAAAAGTCTGGAAGAGCCAGCAAGTGGTTCAGTGCCACTGGCGGTGTGGAGTTCTCGTACATTCCCAACATCTGAGCTTGGAGGGGAATGTCCTTGGAGTCGGGGATGGTTTCATCGCGCTTTAGCGGGGGACAGGGCAGACAAGGCTATTGCGCAGCCCGTTGACGCTGGCAATGCTGGGATCATCCAAGTAGTTTCCCGAATTCGCAGTCCAATTGGCGGAAATGAAGCAACATCTGAAGCGAGAACGCAAGAAGCTCAGAAAGGAACAACCCAACAAATAGAGAAGTTTCCAGAGTGTCTCTTCTCCAGCTCCATCAGAGTAGCTCTTCTCCAGCATTCAAGAACCCTCGCAACCACAAGACTCAAGCCCGCTCCCTCCGCGGCCAACTTCAAGCTTCCGCTCCTCTCACGCGACCTACAACCCCTACGATAAGGCAAGAACTTGAAAGATTCGAAAGGTATGGACAGGTGGAATGATTGGACGAATGCAAGGCAGTTTGGTATGGCTCTAGACATGAGCTAGGCCAAGTACAGGATGGATTGGGACGGAATCTGTAGAATAAGGGCATGCAGTCAATCACCCAGCAGCAGTAAGGTCAGCTCTTTCTCCCACAAAGTAATGATTTCCCCGTGTTTGACCTATGCTTCCGGTGTCAACTTCTTTTGGGTGTTTCCAACACCTGAGAACCGAGTTCAGAATAAGAGAACTCGATGCTTTGCTATCAAGCCTGCCTGGATTAGACTGAATAGGGGAAAAGGTTGCGACGGGATGTTGTTTCCATGGTTTTGCGAAGGTTGAAAACTTCGTAAAAAGCTTTGTTGCACTCCAAACAATAGAATCTTCGATTCTGAGCCATGCAAACAAACAACGGACTAGAAAGGTGCCTGTGGAGGCAGTATATCAGGCTTCCACTTCGTTTCATTGGAATTAGCCAGCAACTTCCCGACATGATTTGAACTTGACCTGCTTTTGGAGATTGTACCTGACTGATTCGACTTCTTTCCTACCATTTCGGTCTCTCGTAAATCTACAGTGAATTGGGATACTCATGGCTTCTTGAGGATGGCCGGGTCCCACCCCCGCCCGCTTCTTGTCTACCAGCTTCTTCACTAATTGAAGCTCTGAAGACCGCCTTCATTACGGGTTGAGACATGACCTTGCGGATATGGGCAAGCAGATTGCCATCAACAAACAGGGGAGCTCCAGCCCATCATCCAGAACGGGCGTACCGCCGAGATGAACACAGCGGCGTACAGCTCCCACGATGACAAGCCTACTGCTCTCCCTAGGAATTCCAAGCAGAAAAACACCGACATGCCCCTCGGCTTCTCCAAGCAGAACAGCAGGGCGCAGTCAATTGCCGCCAAGATCCACAAGTCGCTTGCCGTCGACGAGCCCAAGACAATCATTATCGAGAAGCCAAAGTCGAGTGCCCCCGAAACAATCCTGGTCGTCTGCCAGAAAGATCAATTCCGCCATGGCCCGCGAGGCGAATACAGCAGCAGCTCTGGATTCGGAAGTCGCGAAGACTACGGTAATCACAGCCGTGGCCCTCGCGGACATGATCTTCGCAGTGGACGCGGCGATGACTTTCATGGTGGATGAGGCGACTTTAGTAGCACCGTTCTTGACCCCAAAGCCCACTTTCTTGCCGGCTGCAAGATTGGAGCGTTGGGACAAGAGAGATGTGAGCAGTTCGGGAAGCTCGATGTCGTTGTCACCATGGGCAACCAGGACAATTCCATCGACAAGATCACGACCCCCGAGGACACCACGATCACATCCGATGAGAAGCCCAGACAAGTCTTCGAGATCATCTGCCAGAAGAACTTCGGGGATCCTGCGGAGTCCGTCTTCACCAGCGTGTCTTTGGCATCGCACTCGTCTATCATGGGCGAAATGCTCCAAACCGCATTCAAGAATTCTTCAGGCCAACGCTATGTCACTCTTCTCAATACTGACGGCCCTATGTTCCAGCTCCTTACCAATCTGATGGAACAGGACGAGGTGCGTCACAGAAGCTGTATCGACGGCGCCGACCTCCCTGCCTATGCCAAGTTCGAGGATATGTGGACCCTCGCCAAATTTTTGAAGTGCGATCATAGTATCTCGAAGTCTATTACCGAGGGTGTTAGCACAAAGATATCTTCAGATCTCTTGCCCCTCCCCAACTACCAAGACCTCATCGCCGTCTTCCGTCTCTCAGTGTGCTTTGGATGCAGCGACAAAGTTCGGGGATCGATTATCCAAGCCATGATCACCAAGGCTTCCTTCGAACTCCCCAAGGTTGATGCGGTGTACTACATGTGGTAACCCTTAACCACCCTGGAGATACCGGTCAGCTTCTCGAATCCTCCTCCGCTCTCTTCTGTACCTAGCTCTTGTGGTCAGCCATGGTTGTCGCTCTATCCCAAGACGCCAAGATGCCTCTACTCGCGGCGTCATCCCCGCGTGCGCCCGGTTCTCTAGATACGATGCCTGCAGAGCTCCTGGCATGGAACAAGAGATACAAATCCGACCCTCTGCGCACCTTGTACCGGGACATGTTCGTCCTTGACTAGACTACCACCCGGTGGGATTCCGCTCTAATGTCGCCGATGTGTTGGCCGAGAAGTTGATTCACCGCAACTTCAAGTGGCGCAACGCCAATATGTACTTGGAGTCGTGAGTGGCGCAAACCAACCCTTCAATCCGCAACTGGCCTACTAGCCACAGTATGCCGCACCATCACAGCAGAGTGGCCAGTACGGAGGCTACCAAATACCTCAACAGAGCACTCCGTATTCAACGGAGCCCTACTCTGCCCAACATCAGTCCTTCGGCCAACCCAAGCCGCTGCACCAGCAGCATTACTCTAGCTCAGGCCAGGCGGTTTACTGGATTGGAACAAATGCGATGGCCGGTGGAAGTGTTTTGGAAGCAGACTCTACCATGATCTGCTTCAACCCAAGGACTTTGGAAATACCTGGGGCTTCATGTAGTCCCAGACAGTCATACTCGGTGACTAGAAAAGCTTTGGGCCTGGATTTTGGAATGGACCATGACGTTTGGTTGTGATGTCGGGGATGTTTTGGTTATCTGCAGCTTTAACTTTAGGGTTCTAGCATCTAATCCATAGGAAGCTATCTCGTATTTGCAGCCTGACTTGTTTATCTTAGTTACTTTCATTTGGTCCGCTCTGCATCTTTGTATGTCGTGTGATCTTCATCTTTCCCACTTTTCTTTCCCCATCACAAAGCATACAGCATCCAGTTCTCTCTCTACATCCGCTCCACCTTCCGTAGAAGTCCTGGGAAGATCATCGCTTTGCACCCCCTTCGCCTGCTTCCGATTCTTTAAACTGTCTTCGCCCATGAAAAAACTCCTGCCACATGTACAATCCCGCTTTCTGCTTCGAATCCGCCACAACGGCTGGCTTTCACATCTTCTATCGCGCTAATTACTCTCCGACATCCAGCCCGCAACAGCTCCTCGTGCCAGCAGGACCTGTTGGGGTCACAACCGATGGGTTGATAACATGCTATTCAGGTCATAGGAGTAGCATTGGTTTTGGTCTTGAGAGGGAAGAGAGCCCAATAACAAAGCTCCCTCATGAAGCTATTCCCAGCCTTGGACCTCGACTTCGGTGGCGAAAGGTTCCATGAATCAATCGGCTGGTAAGGAACGCCAGAATTATTTCTAGTGGCCAGAAAGCCTGGACGTCCCTCGGAAGCTTGGGGTATCGCAATTCATTTCTGCTCAATTTTCGCACTAGCTAAGCAAGCGAGCTGTGCTGCTACTCTGCGCTGCACAAAAGCACACACGTCCTCTGACGCGCCCCCTTTCTTCTTCTCTCCTTTCCCTCTCCATCGCAAAATTTGACAGGCACCGTACGAACGTTCTGCTCTTTACTCTTTATTGACTCAAGGTACTCCGCAATTCCTTGCTTGGCTCAATCCATCTTCTGCAACGCAACTACTTCTTCCTGATTCGAATTCGACCAACTTTCCCAACCCTACCCGCAGGTCCTCATCTTGCGCACTGACAGCCTCGTACACTGAGTTCGACATTTGGCGGAAACAATGGGAAATACACAGAGGGTGGCGAATGGTAAGTTTTTTTCCTCTCCACCTGTGCGCCACGGGTTTCTGCGCACCACCTTTCTGCAAGATTGACCAACGAACAATATCCAGGCTACAACACACGTGCAATAACTGCAAAGGCATACGCCAGCCGGTCATGGAAGCCCGTACACATCTCATCTCGAAGCTGCGAGAAGTTTGCTCACGGCCTTTACGTTGGCACGTTGAGAGCCATCACTTCGTCCTACGGTGTCTGGGTGGCTTACGTCGAAATTGTTGGGGATCTTGCTGAGGTTCGCAAGGAAGGAGAATATGGCTACATTGATAGAGAATCACGCGGCGCGAAGATCGACTCTGGCTGATCGACCCCGAGAGCTACAAGGAGGTGAACAAGATTGTCAAGAGCCTCAAGGACGACATGGGCCACGGAGAGCGAGAGCAGTGGAAACAGCGTGAGCGCGATGGGCTTATGGAGGAACGGCTGGCCATCCTTGCGCAGACTGCGCGCGAGAAGCGGGAAGACGAGGAGAAAGAGCGACGCAACAAGGAAGAGCGACGCAACCAGCGCAAATGTCGTGCCGGTGGCAAGCAGTCAGACTGCCAAGAGCCAGCTCTGAAGAAAGACCAGCTCAAGGAGTCCGAAGACATCATCACAGCAGATCCGATCAAGAAGGCCGACGAGCAGACGAAGAAGCAAGACGACGGCAAGCAGCACAAGCCGGTCAAGAACAACAACCGCGGCACGCAGATCGAGAAGACGGAGACCACCGACCGTTCCATGCAGACTGAGATGGCCCGGACCAGTCACCATCTTAAGCAGACTGAGCGAGCCAAGACCACTGACCTCTCAATCAAGCCTACACCCACAGTCAAGCCCAGCACCGGTCGCGCCCCCTATGCAGTCGTATGCACCAAGGGACTCGGTGGCCTCACAGAGATTGTCATGACTACGGCCTCTCTCGAAGACATGTCTATTTCCCCCGTCCTCGGAAGGTTGGTACTCAGTGCGTCTCGAAGCTACAGCGGGTTTACCGTTCTCCACCTGTCAAATACGGACGCTTCCACCTTCTACATGCTCTGCCATTGGCACAAGCATGGTATCATCGGTCACACATGTATGACCGACTCCGGAGTGAAGTTTTTGGCTGACAACCCTGCCGACGTCAAATATCCTAGCTATAAGCGTTTTGTTGACCTTTGGAAGCTCGGAAGGTTCTTGCGTTGTGAAGGAGTGCTGAGGGCTGTTGTGGAGGCAGTTATTGAGAAGTCGGCTGTTCTTTTGCCCGATGTTCACGAGGTCCAGTATCTCTACCGCACCACAGACAAGGAAGACATGATGAGGAAGCTCTATCGAGATGTCATGGTCTTTCAGATGGGTCCCGGAGATGCAGTCGAATTGGTGTCCGCAATCCCTTCGGATTTCTACGTCGGAGTTGCCGCGGAACTTCGCGACAGAGTGATCAACGACAAGTTGAACAAGATGAACGCCACCGGATGTTACTTGAAAGGTATGGTGGGATTCGGCGGAATCTAAGTCCAGGACACAAGACTGTAGGTAGCTTGGGGGGCGGGCTTTTGGGATTCATTTTAGGGGATCGAGCGGATGAGGATATGGCAAGATCCTCGGGCTCGAGATCACACTTAGGCACTCGGGATCAAGCTGCCACATCGGACGCGGGACATTGGGCCGCCGCGCTTTGTATGCTTTACGTCAATGGTCTGGCACGCTCAATGCTCAATTTTCAAGACAAGGTTGGTCTGGACGCCAGCTCAAAAGACACAGTATTCTGAGCGTCACACAGACTCGAGCAGTGGGACATAGTTCCTGTACCTGCAGCATATGAAGGCATCAAGTAGCTGGTGGCCGGTTTCGGGCTAAATGGGAATGATCATTGGTGAATTCCGCGGAGTAGTTAGATCATCCCACTCGTTTCATAGAACTCAAATTTCAGCATGAACTTATAGAAAACCCGTTTTCTCTAACTGCTTGTTTCACTTTCTTTCCAAGTACTTTCTATAAATAGTGATCGTAATTACCTAATACTTCCAATCATTTGAATTCTTCTAGCAAAGATATAACAAACTCCCGGGCCGAATGCCATGTCTCAGACCCTACTGAAGATATGCTTACGTAAGAACTTCTGGTTGATTTTTAGATGTTGATTTTGGGCGGGCTTTTTAAAGGGCGATAAGACCCGTTTTCGCAGCTAAGCGAACCGAAACATCACAAATGCTCTAAGCGAACACGCCCTGTTTATGTGCTGCACAAAACCACACACGTCTTCTTCCCTCCTCCCTCCTCCTCTTCTTTTTTCCTTCCCCACCGCAACAGTCACCAAGACGATCTCGCGCACGCTAGTACGTCTTGCAGATCTTGACTATTGCTCCACACATCTACTTCGACTTCTCTGCAAGGATTCTTCAACGTCTTTACAGCGGGCCTATTTCTCAAAACTCCCTCCTCTCCTGCGTGTTGCTCTCGTCTCTTGGTACTTCAACAAATTCGCTACCATGAGTCTATTCCGCAGTGATCTTGATGGTAAGTTCCCTCCCCCTCCACCTGCGCGCAACTGCTCCACGCGCCACCACATTTGCACAAAACTTTGTCCTCTAACTACAACATCACAGGTTGCTACGATGCGCGTCGCCTTATCAAAGCCGCCATTGATGCCCACGAGTGGGAGCCATTGCATCTCACTCCCATCCGCGTCTCGCAAATGGCCTACGCGCTTCACTACGGCCTTCTCAAGCTACTTGGCGCCAAGCGATATGGTGTTTGGGTGATGCGACATGACATCAAGGACGATTTGAGCCAGATTACGAAGTGTGGACACTTGGGGTATGTGGACACCAACGAGAAGAGAAGCTACGACCAGCTTTTTCTGCTGGACGCAGAGTCTTACACGCAGGTCGACATCAAGCCCGGCGAGATCAAGAAAGAAGATGTACGCACGCAGCAAGAAGAAACCCTTCAAATGAAGAAAGAACTCGCCATCATTCGCTCAGCCCGCAAGGAGGTTAACGAACTTGCACAGAAAGAGCGCGACCGTCGCACTCGTGTTCAGATTGCTGAGCGCCAGCAGCGCTTCAAGGAGAAGGATCATGGAGAGCATGACAACGGAGGTGGTGGTCCAAGCCAACCCAAGGAGAGTGATCGTGTCTTCGAAGTCGTTTGTTCGAAAGGCATCGCAGGCGTCGAAGAGACTGTTCTCACCACAGCAAATCTCGGATCTTTTGACAATTCCCCAGTCCTTGGGAAGCTTGTGTGGGGCGCCCTCTTGAACCCCAACGGTCACGTCGCGATCCGTCTGTCCAATTGCGATGGCTTCACATTCTACATGTTTGCGCACTGGATGCGACACGGCAAGATTCCGGCAAAGGATATGACCGACTCCCAGGGCAAATCCACGTCCTCTACTCGTGCCGACGACTTGCCAGACTACGAACGACTGATCGATCTTTGGGTGCTGGGAAAGTTTCTACGATGCATAGGAGTCTTGAAGGCGGTTCCGCTGGCCGTGCACAAGAAGTCTGCCACGGTCCTCCCCAAAGTGGCAGAGCTTCAACACCTCGCAAAGGCAACCAAGACGGGCGATTCTCTTCGAGCTGTGCTCCGCGATCTTACCATCCTACGCATGAAACCGGCCGATGCTATCGTGTTGCGATGGAAGGACCCTACCAACCCGTTCTACGAAGCCGTTGCTCTCAGCATGCGCCAGAAGATTGTCGATGGCGATTACACCCTGCCTCCAGTCGAGAATTACCTGAAGAATGCGGTCGGTGGTTTCTTTGCCTCTTGATCGTCCGACTGCAAGGGGCCGGCTTCGATGAATAGAGCTGTTGAATATGGGGGTCTGGGATCAAGATGGACTTTCTAGATGGGTGCTTGGTTGCCGCCTCGCCGAGAATGCATTGGACAAAAGACCCTACAATCTCAAGACAATTTGAGATTGATGACTGCATAGGTCCATCGAGTCTCAAGCATCCCCTATCTAGTTATTTTGGCAAGGGCAACTCCGGGATCGAAATGGGGCATCATGGGCGGATACGGAAGCGGAGGATTGACCAGAATATCCCAAGGGATTTCCATAGCACCCAAAACTGGGTAATAAACTCACATAAATCCCATTTCAGTAGTTCCTTGCGTAGTTGTTTCTGCATGCTCGTAAAAGTCGATCACAATATCACGGCACTAACACGAGACCACGGCGTGACCAGGGCGCAGTCTCCAAACTTTGTTCACCTCCGCTGCCAGCCTGCTGATGTGATATGTATTATTAAGCGGTCGCTTGAATTCTTTCCTATTCTCTGCTACGCACCACATCAAAACGACTCCATCCATTCTTACTCTGTGCTCCATCTCTCCTGACTACGTGACTTTCCCCACGCCGTCTCTGGCATTATCACAGTCTTCTTCAAGCACCAGCAAAGTCCTAGTCTAGGCTCATCTCAGGCCTCGCCATCTACACCTCGAACACCGTCCTCTCTACCTCGAGCGCGTCGTCTCAATTGCTCGCCGGTGCTTCTGCTCTCAAAGCTCGTACCACTCGTCCACTCCTCAAGTCTCAAGCTCGCCTAAGAAATTGCAAATATGGCTGATGGTAAGTCATCTTCCTCTTATGCTTGCTCGACGCCTAGCTGCGCACTTTCACTTCCGCAATAAACCATTTAACTTCTCTTCTGACAAAACATTGTAGCAAACACCCAGTACCGCAGTACGTTCGAGATATCCGAGATTTCTTCAAGTAAGAAGCAAGAGCTGGGGCGCCATGTCCTGACCGGCGATATCCGCTCCCTCACAGTCTCTTATGGAGTCTGGCTGGTCAAGCGCTCTGCATTTCGCGACCTCCTTGGCGTTTCCCAGGATGGCAAATCCGGTCTCATCGATTCCAAAGCCCACGAACATAGCCACAAACGAGTGTGGCTGATCAAGACCGAGGACTTCGAGACTGTGCAGAAGGCCGTGGAAGAACACTTGGCGAAGTACAGCGAGAACCATACGGAGCAGCGCAAGGAGAGAAAGCGAGCGACGACCAACCCCCAAGATGCTGTAGCCGCCGTTGCCAAAGCCGCAGTTACTGCTGCTACTGCTGTTGCTGCCGGCGCCGCTGCTGTTGCCCATGCCGCCGTTATTGCCGCCAAGGACTACAGAGAAGGTCGAAAGATTGATACATTCCTCGAGGAGCTGGGTCGAGATATCAAGAAGATGCCGGGGCCCGCCACGAAGACCGAGGATACATCGGGCTTGAGTGACAGAGAAAGGCTGCACAGGCTTCTGTATGAGTAGCGTAGGAATGCCTGCGATAGACAAATAGCAGGGGGGAAGCTATTGAAGCGCACTTCGCCACGCTCTTCGGAATCCAGACACACGGGCACTGGGAATCTGGGCGTTGGGCATGGTCTTCCAGGCGGCTAACAGGAGAACTGCTTGCAATTTGGGTCGAAGGAGATTCAGAGGCTGATCTTCTGGGTTCAGACACCTGGCGCTCATGGGTAGTAGAGACCGCAATGGGCGGCAGCAAAATAAGGGGGGATTCGTTGGTTTCTCAAAAGCTACAATGCAGTCTGTTTCAATCACTTCATATTGCAATACTCCGTGATCAATAGCTTTAATGATCTTCATCATTCTAGCATCCCTTGTGGCCGTTTGGGTCGAATTTCGTTCTGCGAAAGACCGCGGCCAACTTTGTTTCGTCCAGCACCCTGCTCCAGAGTTTCACCTCCCCACGAAGCAATTTCATCAATGTTTTGCATGAGATGGTGGTGGAGAAGTGGTGAAAACGTAATAGGGTGTGCTTAGTTTCTCTTTCAGGAACCTTGCAAAACTGATGATGAAAATATGTACACATAGCTCGCCTTAGGCACACATACACTGTCTTACCTTTCACGCGTTCACTGTTTTGAGCCAATCAAAGAGCCAGGCACAGACATAGAAAAGGGAGTCACCTTTGCCCTCGCGCTCAGCATGCTATTGCCACCGGTAGGGTAAGCAGAGATATAATCCGAGCGCCCTCGAGGTCAGCAAGGAGGGCCCCCGAGTAGATGGTCTTGAACAGGGAGTTATTTCGAGGGGAGGTGCCTGCTGACTTACGGGCACGGTACTGTTGTGTGCCAAATTCTAAGCCTTGAATTCGGACGCATACAAATGGTTATTTTGGTGCGGCTTGCTTGAAATATAAGGCAGGTTCTGTGTGGGTATTTTTATCCAGTATGGGGATATCACAATTCCGCTAGCCTTAGGCTTGAAAAAATAAGGTTTCTCCGCGATTCTAAGCGAGCGTTTTTTCCGCTCCAGCGGGCAATCTTCCACAAAACCAGCTGTGCCCACCTGCGCCTCTTCTTCCTTTGATCTTTCCTTTCCTCCACATCACGACTCACGACAGTCTCTACTCAACTGCGCAGGCTCAAACTCGACTACCTCAAAGTAGCTCAACACCAGAGCCCAAAGCCCAGATTGTCTCGACAACCTCCAACCTCGCTATCCACCGACTTCTATTTCGAACTGCCCCGCGCCAGGCCTCAGCGCCCAAAGCATCCCAACACTCCTCCCAATACCTGTCTACCAAGCGTCAACCTCCATAGGAGACTGCAAACATGCCTACTAAGCGTGAGTTCTCTCCATCGTTCCATCCTGGACTCCTTTGCGCCTGACCACTTCCCTCGGAACATTGATGTCTAACAACTTCCTTGCAGAGCAATTGAGCGGCCTAGGCATTGACAGGCCAATCCACGTCCCGACCGACAAGTACGCAAAGGTCGTTCAAAGGATCTGGCATCGCGACCTGGCATCAAAGGTCAGTAGCAACGGCGTCTGGCTCTTCAAATACGACGCCCGGCAAGACATCTACCCAGCCAAATCTCAAGGCACATTGGTTCTCTGTGATGCCAAGGCATATGAGCATACAGACAAGCGCCTTTGGCTTATCAAGACCCAAGACTTCGAAAATATGCAGACTCTACTCTACAAGTACGTCGACGTCGTCAGGCGCGAGGGCAAATGGATGAGCGCACTCAATGAGGATGCCATGAAGCTGGTTGACGAGGCCGTGGAGGACCTGCGCAAGAAGAATGAGTCATCCGAGAAGCCCAAGGAGAGCAGCGACAAGCCTGAGAACGCCAAGGAGACCGATGGAGCCGACAAGCGCAAGGGACGTGGTGATAAAGCCGACGAGTCTGGCAACATTAAGACCAAGATCTTCGACGTCATCTGCATCAAGAACATCGAAAGCGGCAGTGAGACTGTCGTGACCGCTGCTCCTCTTGCGCGCCACTCACCCGTCCTCGAGAAGATGATCAAGGGAGCCCGAACCACTTTCGAAGACCACTACGTTCTCAAGCTTAACAATACCAGTGGCACGACCTTCTACATGTTCTGCCAATGGATCACCAACGGTCGCATCTCCAACGACGATATCGAGGACCTAGGCGCCGCTCTCTACGTCGGATCCTGGTTCTCGCACCCTCTCAAGCATGTCGCTCTGCCCAGTGCTACCCTCGATGATCTTCCCCCCTACAAGAATCTGATCGACTTGTGGTTGCTTGGAAAGTCGTTGGGGTGTAGCGGAGTGATGAGAGCTGTTGCGGATGCCGTGATCAAGAAGTCTTCTATGTCGCTGCCGGACGTCGATGAGATCAAGTATCTCTGCAAGGAAACCACCAAGGATGATGCCATGAGACTTCTGTTCTGCTATGTCATGGTCTCCCGTCCCATGTACTTGTCGACCGAATGGCCCAAGGAATTCTACGATGGAGTTGTGGATGGACTCAAGGGCGAGAACTTGCATCTGACTTTGCCCTCTGCCGACAGTTGGTAAGGCTCGTCTTTCGCACATCACTTCGACTCCTGGACATATTTTTGATAGCGGTTACTTTGAATCATTCGGGCTTGGGAAGATTTGAAATTCGGATGGATCGTGGATCTTGAATTTACTGAGATGGAAGACGTGCTTTTGGGCTTGGGGGAAGATAGTAACACGCGGGGGCGTTGGGGAATGGAAGAGATATCGCTGGTCTTTCGCATAGTTTCAGATGAGTTTCTAGTAGGCTGCATTGCTTGCCTTTGACATCAATCATTTCTAATCGTTTGGTGCATCAATTCTTCGTGATCACCCGTTTTGACTACTCCCAGTTGGTATACAGTCTGGTGGACACTCACTTAGGTTCCATCCGCCTTCTTAAGTTGAGAGCAAATTCTTAATCCCCGAATAATGGGGCTATTTTCCCAGCCACTAACTATCGTCGTACACTCTCTCTTGCCGTCAATATCACTTGCTACAACATTTGTTTTGTTGCTGTCTATAGTGTGTGTCGCGAAGTCAATCTATGTAGCAGACCAGTAGCCATATGCCAAAATACCATTGATTTGTTTTGGGCGCAAAAGAAGCGGAATACCGTCCTCTTCATCTCCATCTCATCTTCTCTCCAGCGAAACATCAGCCGAGACAAAGTATTACCGGCTCACGGCCCGCAAGTAGTCCCAAGCTCTCCGGAGCTCAATAGCAAATATTGAGCTCGGCCGCTTAGGCGCTAGTAAGCACGCTAGCCTGTAGCGAAGCACTTCCCTTCAAATTCTTGCATAAATAGCATCCATCCTCATCTTTCTCCAAACCACGTCGCTGTCCACCTACATCTTCCTTGCGCCTTGACTCTCTTCGAAACCCACATCCTCGTGCGAATACCACTCCCGTTTCCACGTCATCGAGACTCAAGTACCACGAACACGAGCTGCGCGCACTCTGCCAACCATTCTCCACTTCATACACTTCATACACTTCACAACAAGCACATACCACCAGTTCCTTCGCCGAACGCGTCAAGATGCCCTTCAAATTCTTCAAGTTTGCTTCTAAGAGGCGCTACAGCTACACCAGCGATCTCACACCCGAAGAGCTGGTCCATGCCGCCGAGTATGAGCGGGAGCGAGCTGGTTCTCCCCACACGGTACTTGATTTCCTTGCCGGCGAGCATGAGCGGGAACAAGTTGCGCAGCGTGAGCGGGAACAAGCTGCGCAGTTGGCTGCTTTCGCTGCGTCCACTACTCCTAAGCACGTTGCTCCCAAGCCAGCTGCTCCCAAGCCAGCTGCTCCCAAGCCAACTGCTACCAAGTTAGCTGCCACTTGGAGCTATCCGGCATCGGACAAGAACAATGCTCTCGTTATTGTCATCTGTGGCGAAGCGATCGAAGGTCATCCGGCCTACTCGAAGGTGGCCTCTATTGCCGTCTTGAGCGAGCACTTGGAGTGGTTTGCCGAGCATGCGAAGTGGTTGGATACTACCGATGCCACGACCGCGTATGCGAAGTTCTTTGATTCCGCCAATTCCACGACCAAGACTCCCATCTGGCGTCTCCCCGACTGCGCTGGTCACCTCTTCGAACTCGCCTACCAGGCCATGGAGCAAGGTCATCTCAAGCGTCTTACCGATGAAGAACGTTCTCGCCTCGACTCCGACTCTGTCTCTACCGCCGAGCGCAAAGCCATGGGCCTGCCTTCTTACACCATCTTGATCGAGCTCTGGACTCTCAACGGACCACTCAAGAACCCGGGCATCTTGAAGAAGTGCATCATCACGAGTATCATCGACAAGAGCCAGTCCCCCACCAGCCCTTTCACGCACGGCACGATCGACCACCTCTGGAAGACTACCGATGAAACCTCCCCTCTTCGACGCTTGTTCCGAGACCTTGCTGTGTACAATGGCAACTCCAAGGAGATGAGGCAGCTGGCAGAGGCCTGGCCGCAGTACTTCTTGGTGGAAGTTCTTGTGGAGTTGCGTAAGCAGGCCGGAGACATGGCCCCTTCCCTACCCTCCGCAATCAAATACAAGAATTAGGGTCACTTGGTCAGAGAGTGGGATATTCGGGAGGTTCTTGGCGTGGGATTCGAATACTTTCCGGTTGTTTTTAGGGCGCTCCACTTATGGCTAGCGAGTAGCGACGAACTCCCTGATGTGAGACAGCTCGCAAAGCAGTATTCCGAGCCTGCTAAAAGGTAAACCCCTCGCTTCAATATGTCAGGTTCTATTCCCGATGACCGCGATGATAACGACGAAGACATAGGGCTCGGCGCTGAAACTCCTACGAATTCTGAAATACATCGACCTGGGCCTGCTAGATGGCATCGGCATTCTCGACTTGTGGTAGAAGGCCGAAGTAGAGAACGGGATTGGGAGAGATATCGTGGGTTTTGTGCACAAGTTGCGAATCATCCTCTCATCACTTCGTATCTCCTGGCTACAGCGTGCCAGGAAGGATTAAAAAATAGAAAAAATACCATTCGTCCCTATTTTCTCGCAACATTTTGAAACCTTTGTGATTGTTGACTAATTTGGCTGGCCTCCCAAGTACTCGAATCGTCCGTAGTACGCTGGATATTTCCCAAATACAGAAAGCTGGCACATCTTTACTTTCATTGCTTCGCACACCGCGACTAGCGCGTAAATGCAAGATTAGGTAATCATTTTTGGCATAAATATAGTCACCAGCCTATGCGCGCTCTCTCTTCTTCCTTCTCCAAACAACGTCAAACTCAAACCCAACGCCAACTTCGACCCATCGCTCTGTGCCTTGTACCTTCCTCCAACCATCCTACACCTTGCGCGTTCACGAATCGCCATCTCCTCCTACACCGCGTATCTTTGTCAAATTACTACTCTGTCCCACCTTGCTTCCGTCATGGATCCTGTCCGAGTGCTCAAGTCTGAGATGTTGCGCGAAATCGCCCGCGCAGCCCACCTGGCTGAGCTCAGGAAAGTTGCAGCTGCTGCTGCTGCCAAGGCCGCTGCGACCAATATGGAGCCCAATGTGCAGCCTAAGCCCGTTGCCTCTGAGGCTGTTGGACAGATTGAGTGTACTACTTCCAGAAGCCCTTCACCCGTTGCTTCCCAGACCTCTGAGCAGCACGAGTCTGTCACCTCCAAGAGCGCTTCGTCTGTCACTTCCGAGGCTGCTCCACAGATCGAGTCTGCTAGTTCCAGGAGCTCTTCCCATGCTACTTCCAGAAGCGCTTCATCAGAACCCGACGCTGCCAAGTACGCTGCTACCCAAGGCACCACTTACGCTCACAAGCCTACTCCGACCAAGCGCGTTCCGGTCGCCGAGACCGATGAAGAGGATTCGATGATCGCCACTGACCTGGACGTGGCCCGCGAGGAGAATACAATGGCAGCTCTGGAGGTGGAAGTCGCGAAGCCTACTACGCCGTCCAAAGTCGTGGCTCCCTCCAAGCCCGCCAAAGGCCCCATCGTCATCGTCCTCTGCGGTGATGAGCTTGCCAAGGATCAGCGCGGCCGCGTCGCTGTGCCCCTCTCGGTCCTCAAGGCACACACCAATCTCACGCTGGTCGCTGACAATGACATGGCCGCCGCTATCTGGCGTTGGGACCCAAAGGCCGGATCTGAGATCTTCTTCGTCGAACTCCCTCGCTGTGATATCGCCCTTTTCTCCCTCGCCACTCAGCTTATGGAGACCGGCGAGATGAAAGTCCCTATCACCGCCAAACAGCAGGCCCCTTTCACTGCGGAACAAGAGTCTCTCCTCGCCGCGAAGAAGTTCTTGTCTGTCGTCCGCAAAGCCCAAGCTATCCCCCCGTTCACCAAGCTCATTGACCTCTGGTTTCTTGACAAGCATATGAAGGGCTTCCAACCTACCACCAAATTTAAGAAAGGCCTCATCAGTGCGATCTTCACCAAGAGATACTTCGCAGAGTTCTTTCATGGCATCGATCTCCAGCATCTTTTCGAGTCAACCGAAGATGACCATGTCTTGCGCAAGCTCTTTGTCGACATTGAAGTCTTTACCGGAGAGTTCACTCACACCGAGGAGTACACTGCGGTATGGCCTGTTGATTTCGTGGTGGATGTGGTCGATGCTATGTTCGAGAAGCAGAATGGCGGCAAGAAGCCTAAGAAGCCTGTTGAGGAGGATTACATGGAATGGAGCGAGTTGCCCTATGGCTGGTAGGATGGTGCTTGGGCACTTGGGTGGATGTTTGACTTCTGGGCGGTCGCAACTTGGATTCGCTCATGGCGAGTCTTAGAACCTGGGAGGAGCTTGGGAAGCTTTTGGGCTGCATTCGAGCATAGTCGTGGACAGTATGGTGATCACGGCGGGGTCTTCTGAGACTATGGGATTAAGACAGCTTACGTCAGATAGTATTGCAATTGCATTGAGTTTTCCTTAACTTCGTTATGTAGAGTTCGAAGCCTAAATAGATATGATGTGTGATCTCAAAGCATAGACGTAGATAAGCTCGAGTGCTCATCCTTCTTCTGCTTCATCCTCTCCCTCTGCGGTGCAATATTTGTTCAAGGTAGCAAGGCAGTCCGATGTCATAGCCCCGCTACTGCGTACTGTAGTGGGATCAGCAATCAAGCATGATTTCAGCAACCAGACCACGGTGGCTTGCGTCTGGAATTTTGGGAGACGGGTGATTGTCGCACGCAAGTCACCGCGGTCTAGTCTTTGAAATCGGGTCTGGTTGCTGATACCCCGCTGCGCAGTAGTGGGATAAGGGCTCACGAGTTGAGCTTGGGCCCCCTAAGGCCCCGTGATGGTGGCACGTGCCTGCTACCGCCTCGCACCGAAGGGTGCCCATTGCGGGCCTCGGAGGCCTTGTTGCCTGAAATCCAGCTGGCAAACCTTCTGTTCCTCTATTCCGCGCTAGTCGCTCGGCTAGCGAGTGCGTCTTGGCGGCGGCGTACATTTAATACTTAAAACCATGAACCTCGAGCTCCTCGAAAAAACGCTCCTGATCACATCCACTCAACGTGAAAGCCGACTCGATCTGACTCATTCTCTTGCAGCTAACAACTTCATTCTACTACTACTTTTGCTTCCTCCCTCTACGCAACCATGAGCTCCCCCAACGCAGCCATGACGGCGGACAAGCTGCGCATCAAGATTGGCAGCAAGTGGATTGAAGAAGAAAATACTACGACCGAGCGCGCTGTTCACAAGACCAAGGTAGCCTCCACCAGAGCTGGTGACTCCAGCAAGTCCGTTGTCTCCAATGCTAACGATTCCCAGATCGATGTGACCAAGCACACCACCTACGTCAAGCGCGACAAGATTCACATGGTGACGGTGATCTGTGGCGATGAACTTCCCAAGAACCAGCGCGCCTCCATCACCGTACCCCTCTCACTCCTTCGCGCGCACTCCGACTTGGGCGCTCGTCCCCACGACTGGGAGACGACCTACATCCTTCGTCTTCCTCGCTATGACGGCAAATCCTTCAAACTCGCTGTCCAGCTCATGCAGACCGGCTCCGTCAACGTCCCTTTCACTGCCAAGGAACAGTCGGTCGCGGACAACGCCAGCGCGTACGAGAAGCTCTCAACCTGCAAGCGCAATTCGTACGGCCTCCCGCACTTTGACCGCCTCATCGACCTCTTTCTCTTGAGGCAGCACTTCAAAAGCTTTGCCGCCACTACCAGCTACAAGAAGGCCGTGATCGAAGCTCTCGTGAACAGGAGCTACGGCTCCATGTGGAGCGTTACCAACCTGACCCGCGTGTACGAGTCCACCAACAAGTCCAAGAACAGTCATCCCTTGAGAAAGTTAGTCATCGATATCCAGGCGCTTCACGAGATGTCGGACAATCCCTTGAAGCACAGACCCGAGGACTGGCCGTCCGAGTTTCTCCGCGATGTGGCTGCGGAATTGCAGAGATGTGCAGCTGCCAACAAGAGACCTCAGCGACCCGTTACGGAGAACTACATGTAGGGTTGATGGGCACAAATTCTTGGATGTTGTGTTGGGGGTTTGATCATTCATCTTCAAGGTCATGGGACTTTTGCATGCCCGCTGGCTGGATTCGTTCGCGGTTCTTTTTGGGCATACCTTGCGTACTTCTGGACACGGGAATCGAAGATACACCCGTAGACGACCCCACCACACCCGCAGACGATCATGACCCCGACTCGATTTTCGTACCTCGAGGTCCCAATTCCCCTCCGCAGCAACGTGCTTCATATCGAGCCGAGCCTCCTCCGCCCAGACCTGCTCAGAGTGGCCTGCCCATGGTCAATTGCTCTCAAATTGGATGTTCCGAACGGTTATCAACCAACTCCCATTCTGGCTCTCTGTTGTTTGATTAGTGTAAGATGACGGAGAAACCAGATGATGGTGGAATGGGCTTTGATGCCTTGGGCCATAGATAGCTAGGCACCTAGTTCACATAAATGCAAATGACCTTTCCCCCCCATCATCTTCATATTGTATTGTAAGTGTACATGACCCTTGGGGCCTAAATCTCGTGATCGTAATTCCGCACACAGAATTCTAGCTCCTAAACGTAGACACAATTCACACAAAGACAAAGTTTCGTCCTAATTATCATGAGTTCCATGCCTAGCTTCCTGCGCAACAAGTACCCAATAGTGCCTCGCGCTCCCCTTGGCTGTTTGGTCCTTTGGGAACCGTTGTCTGCGAATGCTCTTCTACAAATACTCCTCTGCGCATACTCCTCTGCGAACACTTCTCGGCGAATACTCCTCGGCGAATACTCCTCGGCGAATACTCCTCGGCGAATAACCTCCCAATTCCTCCTTCTCCCCCGATTACTTCTCGCAACCGACCCCATATCCTCTCCCCACGATTTCGACTTCGCGCCGTTCCCGCAAGAATGGCCTTCGCCTGAACAATCGACCACGCCCGCGATGCTGCCAATCTCAAACACAAAGACACCACATCCATGAAGCAGATGGAATTCGGCCCTCCCGCCAGCGAAGCATCTGCCACCAAGCTCGTGATGGTTGTCTGTGGAGAGAAGATCTCGCGCCACCCAGAGTACTCCATGACAGTTCTCTCGCGACGCTGAACTGGCACCTGGGTGGTCTTGAAACCGGAATGCTATCCTCCGACACCCCTGACCTCCTGATTTGGCGCCTTACACATTGCTAGGGTGCGCTCTTTAAGCTGATCTACCAGTGGGTGCAATATGATCACTTCATGGTGCCATACACCGAGATGGAACAGTCCCGCTTCAAAAGCGACCAAGACCTGCCTCGCGCCGAGCTGAATTCCTTCGGTCTGCCCTCTTTCATCAGCTTGATGACGCTCTACGATTTGAATGACACGATCAAAGGCTCAAAGCCTCGAAGAGATACAAGAGAGACATCATCAGGCCAATCCTCCGCAATACATACACCTACGACTTCACAGCCAAGGACGTTGAGTTTCTCTTCATGGCTACCGAATACGATTCCCCTTTGAGTGGGCTATTCCGTGATATTGCTGTGTCCAAGAGCAAGCCCGAGAACATGAGGGCAATGGCAAACTGGCCCGTGAAGTTCTTCTTGGACGTGATGGTGGCGATTCTCACGAAGGTGGAGCCCGCCTTCATCGCGAGCCCGAAGATACATTTGTCTGATGACATGGACGCCCCCGTTGAGGAAAAGTGATGGGTCGTGGACGGCATTCGGACTTAGGTGTCAGTCGACTGGGTTTGGGCTTTGTTCGGATCATGCCGAGTGAACATACGGCTTCGAAGACACAATACAGCCCAATGAGAACCGGTTCCTACCTGAGTTCTTCCACTTACAATCCCCAGCGACCACCGTTTCCCCTCGCACACCGTTCCCTTCCCTGCCACGCCTTCCGCCAAAGATCTCCTTGCGTCTACTTACGTCTCGAGGACTTTCGACCCGACCCGTCTTATCGTTCACATTTCTCCACCTACTCCAACTGATCAGAGCTTCTGTTTCGACGAAACATAGCTGGCATAGCACTCGAGATAACTGTGTATTTCAAACCATCGCAGTACCTGTACCGATGGCTCCACAAGAGCCAGTCAACGAAGATGCAGCAATAGCACAAGGTTTCCCTGACGAGGAACTCATTACCGGCAAAACTTCCGATGACCAATGGAAGATTGTGGATAACTCTGTAGCATGTACTGTGGCTCTGGCTCTGGGGCTTTCCTTACAAGAAGTTTGGCTGAAAGAACCGTCATCTTTACCATCGGCAGCTGTTCAACGAGTCGCAGAAGTTCAGGAAAACAACCCTGCTGGACGTGCGGTCATGCACAGGGGCAGCAAAGAGGCGCAGCCACGTGCCAGGGCACCGAAGAGCCGGATTTCCAAACTGAAGTATATAATGACTTCGCCATGGTGGAGATCTCCGTAGCTACTCCATGCGGCGCCGAGTGCGAGTGTCGCTGCTGAAAAGTTCAAGTCTCAATCTACCTCTGTGCTGTAGCAGCTCTAGCGACTTCAAAATTGCTACAGGTGACGTGAGTACTCCCTCTACAAGCCAGTCTGAATCTGTACTAATCCGATCATCCATCTAGTTCGCAGTAGCAAAGTGAAGCCTACGACTACCCTGTCCTCCTCCACGAATCTGCCATCGACCTAGGCTAAACCATCTTCGAGAAGGTCAACCTTGGCTTCTAACATGTAGCTGCTCCGTCACCACGACAATGACCGACTCAAAATCCGCACGCACTACTCAGAAGCCTTCGAGAACGTTGTTTGGAAAACTGGAATAGCTGTTGGATCGGGGTGGAGAATTGGACAGGGAGAAGTCTCGGCAGAACTTTTGCTAGAACACCTTGGATCCGAACCAAGTTACGGGCGTCCCTTGCCTACTCAAATCCTCAATACGCTTCTCAGTTTGTAAATCCACCAGCAGGTCACCGAAGAGTCTCTTGACCTTGAAGACGACCAGATTGCAAAAGAGTGTGTCGACACTATCATGCGACTAGACCAAACTAGGGCCGAAGTCATTCAAATTCAAATCATGACTGATTCTAAGCCCGCGCACTCTTCCTCTTTCTCTTTCAACAACCATCCTTCAACCTTCGATCCACTCACGAAAACTTCCTCCCTCAAATTCATTTCCCTTCACGCAACAAACTCAACATACCTGCACTGCGCGATGTCTCAAGTCAACAACCGCACCCCAATTCAGCCTTCGCTCACCAGGATGCCCGAGGCAACCACCCCTTCAACCGCTGCCTCTGTTCCGCAAAAAGAGCCGACGATCACCATCCTCTGCGGCGCAAATCTTCCAAATCACCCGTTGTACTCCTTGACAGTACCTCGCCAGGCTTTGGAGAAGCATTCCAAGTGGTACGCGACCGAGATCAACTGAAGGTCACACAGCCCGGCTGCAGCATTCGCAGAGTGATTCGAGACGTCGCTATCTGTCTGGTTGGATCAAAGAACGCTGAAACTTGGCCCAGGCAATTCCTGGTTGAAATGGTGATGAAGATGGCAGCGACACCAATCCGAGGCAAACCAGTCGCAAGTTCCTACCAGGACTACTAGGACGACGCTGTTCCTTGCTGGCTGAAGTGACCTCTAGGATAGGGGTAGCCTTCGTTGGTCGATTCTGGGCTCCCAAACATCACTTAGCTTTCTGGGGTACGATCATTCGAACATCATTCACGACCATCAACTACCTCGATCTCGTTTCACCACATTGGTTCTCCCAAGCACCGCCGCAGCATGAACTCGACAAGTACTCCAAGGACATTGCCCAGGGATCTTGGGAGTTCTGGCTCCCAAACAAGAGATCGTTCAATGTCTGGATTGAAGGCGTGGGTGACCCTCTGATACGGTCCTTCTGTCACGGAGACCTACTGAGGGAGCCAAGAGCCCGAACAAGCAGTAGGTAAAGACTGGATTAGTGAAGCTAAGGAGAGAAGGAGAGGTCTGGGGAGCTCCTCCTTCTTATAATACATAGGCCAAGCCTTGACAAAGGCACTGGCTAGACAAAGGAGTGGCTGCCTAAGGCCTCAGCCTCTAACCCCATAACACCTTCCAGGCTTCTTACGGTTTGGAAGCTTACGCGCACACCTTTGTTTATCCCCGCCTCTCTGTCCTTGGTGAAAATAAGAAATCCTTCGAATCAGGACTCGATGGGACATACAATCTTCTCCGCAAGTGTGGTACCCCCATGGGTGTCCTACATGTGAAGGCCGGCGATGTTGAGATGAAGGAGGACCAACGAACGCCCCTGCCACGAAGCCTTTGGAGATCAGCCCCCGGTTCCCTCCTAGTCAGCAGCAGCCTTGTCAGCACCACACTACACCACCGTCCACCGACCTCTGCCAGGGCTCCTTTCTTACATTATTGGCTTCATTTTGACCTTTCTTCGAGCACTTTTCGCCAACACTCGGCCTTGTGTGTCAGCCCCCGTGCGCATCTCCGACGCGCTACAAAACTCTGTCTCAAACATACAGCCGTACCGACGAGTGTGGACCCGTCACCAGGTGAGAGGCCTCGGATAGCAGCAGGCTTTGGAAGTGGCTTCATCGCCGTGTTGAAACCCTTGGATCGAGAAGGATGATTTTTCGGGATTGACGACGGGTAGTCCTGCTTGCATCTTTGGATCGAAGTCATCGGACCGAAGCAAACTACTGCTAGTTCTTCAGTCTTGCTTTCCTGCCTTGAGGTTCCACAATAATCATAAAATACCTCCACTTTCCACCTATAATATACGACATGATATTGAGTAAATAATCTATGCTTCCTGATTTTATGTGTCTGCGGCTTTCGCTAGTAATTTTTGTCCTTCTAATTTCTTCGCCGATCTGATTTTTTTTCGTTTATCGCGTCTCCGTTGCATCAAGCACGATATTGTGACAAATTTGGCAACTGGACATTGCTATCTAGCAGCTCATTCGAAAATACAGCTCCATGTTTTGTGGTATCCGAAGTTCTCGAATGTGTATATTGTGATATTCATTCTATCTCGTACAGCAGCTTTCCTGTCGCGGAGGAAGGCTGGCGGTTCCACTGTCAGCAACAAAAGATGTTGCACCCAGCTGCCTGGCAGGATATTTCTACCATCGATATGTTCAACATCCACTTCCTCGGTATTAAAACCGGTGAAACTGTTGGCACAGCTCTCCGATGATAGAGCACCAGCAGCTCAACCCTTCACTCCCATCGCGAGAATTTGCACGAGTAGTTGTAGACAAAAAGTGGGCACTCACTTCGGGGACTTTGCTGGGGGAGCTACTGCCTATGGCCTTGGTGGCGCCATCTTCATTCTTCGACATGTTGGGCATCGGTCGCGCAGCTGGAGGCGGGTGATGGCTATAGTGGGGATGGTTATGGCGCCGAAGTGGATCGAGTAGTCTTGAGAAATTGGTCGTTGCAGTGAAGCGAAGCTGTCAACGTTTTCAAGGTGTGAAACCGGGCAGACGACTTTTTGGCGCGAATGGCTCGCTAGGCGAGAGCCACAAACGTGATATCGAAGACGGGAAGCCTAGCGAGCATGTCTCTGGCGAGCGGCTCCCCAAGCGGGCCACTAGCGTGAAATTTGTACACAAAAAGGCTTCCAAACCTGCGCTCTCTTCCTTTCTCTCTCCCCACAACAACCATCCTTCGTCTTCCGACTTCGATACGTCTTCTGCAAAAGGTTACGTCTCGCAATCGACACACCAATTAACAACCGTCAACCACGCACATACTACACTCAAAAGACCATCGCTTGTCATCATGTCTCGAGCCGCCCCCAGGAACGCGCAAGCTACAAGCGCCGCGACGCCACAGACTGCCACGACTCCACAGACTCCACAGACTCCACAGACTCCACAGACTCCACAGACTCCACAGACTGCCACGACTCCACAAGACACCGTGATGGTCACTATCATCTGCGGCACCAACATCCCAGATCATGAGTACTACGCGACCAAGATTCCTCTTGCGCTCATGGAAACCCACTCCGCCTGGTTCACCGCCGAGAGACGCAAAGAAGTGACCAAGTCCGTCTCGCTCGCCTCCCCGAACCCTGTGTTGCATCTTGCCGAGCAGGGCCTGGGGCATGACTTGGATGTGGATGAAGAATGTCAATAGCAAGCCAGATGCCTACATCTCCATTCTCGACATGCTCGTCCTGAACAAGAAGCTTCAGGGCCCGAAGGACTTACATGATCAATGCGTCAGACTGATCTACAAGAAGGCCGCAGCCGATTGCCAGTTCACGGCAGCTGATATCGACCATCTCCTGAATGTTACTCAACCCGATTGCGCAATCCGCAGGCTTTTTCGCGATATCGCCGTGTGGAAGCTACGTGCCAACAACATGAAGAGAGTGGCTGGCACTTGGGACAAGGACTTCGTCCTCGAAGTCTCCGCCGAGTTGAGCAAGAAGGGATCTGGGGTGGAGCCGGTGCTGACCTCGTACAAGGACTACTAAGTGGATGCTTGTACTTGGTAAGTTTCTCTTGCAAACGTCAATTAGCTTTCTGATTCTAACACCACCGTCGTGCCAGTGTTCCTCCACCTCTCGATGCTTCTTTTGGCTGTGCTACTTCCTCCAGCGACCCTATGAAAATCTACAATTGCCGGAGCTGTTATCCATGAACACAAGGAAGACCAGCCGAAGATTCAGCAGCGAGACCCAATGGATACCGCGCCCAGTACTGCTTTGCCGAGCCGCAATACTCGCCAGACGACACAGCCCACTGCTCGAAAGACAACCGCCAACCTTCCTGTCAATAGCACTGCATCATCATTGGATTCAAGACCACCGACCTTTGCGGCATCGATTTGGCAAGCATTCTTTACCAGCAGCCGATCTCTTCTACCAGCTCATGAGCACTTCTACGATACCCCACGAAAAACGATTTGCGTACACATCCTCGGAAGCCATCGCAGACCAACAACTTGGATTGCAGGTTTCCGGGGTAGCAGCAAGTCTCTTGGGCAACAACTTTCGTGGGTGAATCTGGCGCATTGTTGGAACTTTGGGATCAAGAATCGAGGAGGATTGGGACATCCTGGGACTGGACCAGGCTGCTGGTAGTCCTGGTTGATTTTTTGGATTGAACTGAACTATACGACTGGTAGTTCTCAGCTTCTCTTTGCGTACTTGCGTTGAATTTCACAAAATACAAAAACTTCACAAAAAACGCGACTTCGTAGTGATGGCAATAGTGACCGAACTGCGCATGATGAATTTGAATAGATAAATGCTTTCTTTCACCTTGTGTTGGGTCCACGTGCCGGATCTGATTATTGGCGTGACGCAAAAGCTTGGGATTTGAAGCTAGTAGTTCCAGCACTGCTGGCTCTACCCCAAGGAACACAAGACTTGAAGAAATCCTGTTCTTTCCTTTTCTTCTTGCGTGTGACGAACCCCCCCTTAGATGCATTCACAGTGATTCGAATGACTGGATCGATGTTTCCTCTCTCAACTCCCAAGACAGCCGTGTCAGACTGCGCATTCAGAACAAATAGGATCATGGGAATACAAAAAAACGATAAGAACTTAGAAGACCACATGAGTTTGTGCAGATAATGGGTCTTAGCTCATTTCCGAAACGTGGTCGTCTCCAAGTGATCGGGGATTGCAAAAGTGTCAAAGCTAAAGACAGATGATCCGATCTCGTTGGTGGGGAGCACCGACAATTGATAGGTGAGACGACCAAATATTGAAAAGCTGTGATGAGTTATTGCATAAGGGACAGAGGAGAGATGCGGGGGGTCCTGAAAAGGAGAACAGCTGAAGCTCATTCTGGGCGCACAATATGAAGAATTTCTAGCTGATCAATAGCTGACAAAACTCAAAAGACATAAAGCTTGTAGTTTTAATTCCTGTTGAAATATCAATTTGAAGAAGCGAAGCGTCATCCAAGATATAAAGTTGAAAAATCACCGAGGAAAGTCGCGGCTGCCTAGCCCCCGCAGTTCGCAAGTCCCTCCCACACGTGATCCACACGCTAATGCGAACACGGACGTCAGCCCACTCTTTCGTGCAATCTCTGAATGCACGGAGCACATCCTCCGGTAGCCCCACTTTTTACCCCAGATCTGCGATGCCCCAGATGCCGATTGCCGATTCTCCACAATTCCCTCAACGTCGCCCAAACTTGACGTCGACAACTTCTCGAAATCATCACATCAACTCCAAGAAATGATCACCAGCAATATGAAAGCTCGAAAGATGGACTTCCGGCCCACGGTTCGTCATCCGGAGTAAGCTTTTTTAACTTTCCGCAGAGCCGCGACCGTCCGGGATCGAAGCAAGATGACCTAGCTCCACGACCAGCGTCGCTTTGACTTTCCTGCCTTCGTGTCCGCGCAAACGACCGTATGGTCCAGACGCAAACACCTTATCCGCGCATACCTCGACTCGTCACTGTCCACCATCATCTCTATGACCTCCCAGCCCCTCGTATCTGCGACCTCCGAGCACAACTGCAAAAATGGAAGGTCTTCAGTCCCTCACGGCAACGTTGCGCAGCATCTTTGCTTTTCGCACTCGGCGGTTTCAACATGTTTCTCACTCGCTCAGCCGTTGCGACAATATCCCCGGATGCAAGGTTGAGAGCATGAAGATCGCCGCTCTCGTGGTTGATCTCGGGACAGCAGCATGTGCCAGCATGATATCGAGCTGTAAGATCTTGATCCACCGGCGGAGAGGGAATCCAGGGTGCTATGAAGCGTGTGGCGTCGGCGATCCGGGGAATGGGCCCCAAAAGGCCAGCTTTGGTGCCTGCCGTTACATCCATCCTGCAATGCCAGCGAGCAGAGTCGTCTTTTCGGGGAGCGGTTTCTTTCTTTCCAAGGTTTGGGTGCCACCAGCTACTACCGGCGAGCTGCGGTGCAAGTGTTGCTATTGCTAACTTGACCTACCACAAGTGTGCTCTGAGGATGGGAATCTTTTTCCTGTAATCAGCAACCAACGTCTAGCGGGGACATGTCGTGCAGTTATCACCTAGCTTAGGCCAATCTGAACGCTATGTCCGGTTCCGAAAGCTTCATGTGCTCTTGCTCGAGCGTTGAGCGGCTGTGGAAGATGCAAGCTCCCGTTTAGATACCACCACTACACAAGGTGTCGCACCAGGGTGAGCGTGGTAGACGACCATCATCCGTAGTAAGTCAACTATGGTCATGTAGGCCACGATTTCCTTATGATCCCACCCTTCGCGCTTTTTGGAATTCCCCTTAGGCAGTCAGTCTAATAGCTATCCGCTGGATAAGCCTAGAGTAGCTCCTCTGACGGCACTGTGCGAGCTCTCACGAACTTTGGAATCTCCTCTTTAATTCCTCTACTTCATGTATCGTTCAAGACGCGTTCTTCCTTCCTACACGCGTTCTTCCTTCCTACACGCGTCCTTGCTCCTCAAAAGATCCCGATTTCGAGACTTGCTCTAGGCATCAGTCATCATGTCGAGAAGAAGTATGGAAGCCAAGCAGAGCCCCACAGGAGGAGGTGCCTCTTTCCAACGTTCCGACAGCGCCTACTTCCGTCACCTCGAACGAATAGCCCAGCAAGGAGGCTCAGGGCCCTCCCTCCTCCCAAACCACTCAGTCACATCCTCACCAACACGAAAGAACTCAGAAATCGGAGACACCGGCTTCCATGATGACTCTGGAAGACGCCTTCACTACGCCGAGCCCCAGTCACCATCCAAACACGGCCTTGAAACCATGAACTCTATGAGTACTAGGAATCAGAGCATTAGCAGCAGCAGGGCCGCTTCGCTGAATGTCAAAAAGAGACAACATCTCGCTGTCGTTAGGAAGACGATAGGCCTTGCACCAGAAGCACCGATTGTCGAAGATCATCATGTACACACCCATCTGGGATGGTCGTCTATCCGAAATATTCTACGGGAGCCCTTTGCTGAGTTCTTCGGTACTTTCATCTTGATTCTCTTCGGTGATGGGAGCGTAGCACAAGTACTGCTTAGTACAGGACAGACGAATGCTCCCGGAGGCATGGGATTTGGCAACTACCAAAGCATTAGTTGGGGGTAAGCTTTCTCTCTCCACATTCTTCCGTCTCTCCCTCGCACGCGTAAACACGAACTAGAATATTCCAACTAACACACTGTAGCTGGGGAATCGGCATAATGCTTGGCATCTACGTCGCCGGCGACAGCGGCGGTTTTCTCAACCCCGCCGTAACCCTTGCCTTCTCCTTCTACCGCCGCTTCCCCTTCCGCCGCGTCCCCGTCTACATGCTCGCGCAAATTCTCGGCGCCTTCTGCGCCGCCGGTGTTGTCTACGCCAACTACGTTTCCGCAATCGACCAATTTGAAGGCGGCGCCGGCATCCGCACTGTCGGCCTGCCCACATCCACCGCTGGGATTTTTGCCACGTATCCACAACCCTTTCTCAACAAAGCCAACCAGTTCTTTTCAGAATTCATTGCTAGCACAATCTTCATGTTTGTGATTTTGGCACTTAAGGATGATTCAAATCCTGGTGCTATGGGCAAAACTGGCGCCGGCATGTTATTTCCTCTAGCGCTCTTCTTTCTAGTATTCGGCATTGGCGCGGCTTTTGGATGGGAAACAGGTTATGCAATTAACCTAGCGCGAGATTTCGGACCGCGACTTATGACCTATGCACTAGGTTATGGGAGCGGTGTTTGGACAGCCGGGGGACACTACTTCTGGGTTCCTATGGTTGCGCCGTTTGCCGGGTGTTTGTTTGGAGGGGCGCTTTATGATATTTTTGTGTATACGGGACCCGAGAGTCCGATCAATACACCGTGGTTGGGGATGAAGGGACTTTTCACGGGGAGGTGGGATCCGGCGGAGGGAAATAAGGAGGCGGAGGGTGAGGCGGATTTGGAGAGGGGGGAGACGAGGGAGACGAGGGAGACGAGGGTGGGGAGTGAGGATTTTGGGAAGGTTGATACTGCGGTGGCCTGATGTGATGGGGGAGGAGATGGGGGAGAGGGAAGGATAGGAGTGTTATGAATGATATGAATTGTAAAAGTCTAGTCGGTGGGAATCATGGTTTTTTCAGAAGGGGATGCAGATTCGGGTCATGCGAAAATATCATTGATTATTGTGAATATGGCATGCCCCTTTGCTGGAACTCAGTCGCTCAAAAATCTCGCGCAATGAGGTACTCCACGGGGATGGTGCAGAAAATGCGCGCCAGTCGACGTGCAACAAACCAGAGACCCAAGTGCTCGTCTTTTTGTCGCACATCGAGAAGTTCACCTCTCCCCCATAGCTTGCCGCCATCGCCACGATAAATCATGTAACCTATCCTGAGCTTCCTCTGCCCGTACCCTTTTCAGCAGATTATCCAGCGCCCTAAACTGGATCTCCCACAACGGCTCTCCAAGCCTAACAAGCTGCTCTCCAAACTCCTCCAGCACATGCTTCACTTCTGCTTCCTTCACAGCTTCACCCCCCTCCGCTTCAATTTCATCAGTCTCATCCTGATCTTCCCCAAAAGTCAACATTCTCCAGCGCCTCTTCCATTGACCCACGGCTGATTGCGCATCCCCACACCCCGGCCTCACCCACCTCACAACCACATAAAAACTAATCCTCTTCCCATGAATCTTGCCATGTTTCCACAACCGTATCGTATCAGCAAACTTACTCAACGCAAACAACAACTCCACAGTACGCCACGTCTCCAAATGATGCAACAACAGCACCAACGTGCCCCCCTCTTCAATCCTCTGCATTGCAAGAATCAGTTGCGAAAGCAGCGATCTTTCTGACTCCGAATTTGAGTCTGCGCGCCAGGGTGCGCGTGCGTGTGTACGCAGCACGTTTCCGTCTGCAATGATGAGGGGGAATTTCATTCCTTCATACGGCTTTGTTTTCAGGAAACTTTTCGCGTCGGGATGATTGCCAGCGGCGATCTCGTCGATCTCGTTTTTGCTGAGGCCGAATTCGCACGCCAGCATGGTCACATCAAGGATTGTCACGTGCAATGATGATGTTGTTGGTTGCATGAGTATCCTATGTCCGCCCTCTGTTTCTGGAAGCGTTATACCGAAGAGTTTTGCTGAGGGGTTGGTGGCGTGGGCGATGGATAGGTAGGCGCCGGGGGCCATGCAGATGTCCAGGATTTGGGGCGCTTGCGATGAGGAGGGGATGGTGAGGGCTTGGGTTGCGAGTTGGAGGTCGAGCGCTATGGACTTGTGGAGCTTGAAGAAGAAGGATTCCTTGCTATTACTGGTACCATCTGCGTTTTGGCGTTCTTGGGCGAAGTGGAGGGTGGCTGCTGGGTCGTTTTGGACCTGTGGGTGGTGGAGGTTAGTGGTTTGGGTTGATGGGTAGGTATCTATTGACTAGGTAATGCTTCTATGATTTATGGGATATATCAAGGTGGGTAGCTAGCTAACCTACCTCTTCGCGTTTGAGGTGCAGGGCGGCGAATTTAGGGTTCTTTTGGAAAAAGGCGAGGACTAGGGCGTCTTGGAGTTGGTGTTTGTTGGCGCTTTGCGGTTGGGGGACTTGGAGAGACCCCATTTTTGCGAGGTCTGATGTTACTATGGAACTGGAAGGGCAAGTCATTTCTTTTGGGGGAGGGAGTGAAGTTTTTATCTTGTGGGAAAGGTAATTGAGACTGGAGGGCCCAGGGAATGATAGCATTGTGACGCTGAAGTTGACAGTTTTACACGATACTTGCAGTCATTCGCATACAAGCTTGTGGAACAGGAACCGTCCATTATTGCTCATTCTGGACGTAGTCACTCCCGTTCATCTTTAGAAGAGGAAAAAAGGCCGTGTGTAAAAGAGCATGTTCTTATGTCCAGTACCCCGCGAGTGAAGCAGGAGGGTTAGACTGAATCTGAAATCTTGTGGTAAGGTCTCACACTTTGGACACTATTTCGAGGAGCTTCCAGGGTTTCTCTGGTATCAAGATCCGCATGTCCCTGCCCGTCTATTTGGCGGGGGGTTAGCCGATCAGATCGGATCGTCAGTCTTGGGTTTGGCATGTTGGCAGTGCCAGAAATCAGAATACCTTGATTCACGATATTTGGGAAAAGGGCCGAGACTTGTTACATTCGTCTACACAGTCACAGCCTGGTTTGATTGTTGGGTGGGCTTACAGCTTGGTTGTCTACCTTAGTCTACAAAACGACTTCGTCAAAGCTTGAAGTCTACGGTTGAGCCCAGCTTATCAAGCTAACCCCTTGCGAATGTCTTCTTAGGATACTGTCGCACCCATGGTGATGGTGGTGGCCCGTGCGCCATGGTGGAGCGCCTTACCCCTTGGCTCACCACCACCGCCTTGCCTCAGGCTACGGCGCTAGCTAGCCAGCTATAGCTTCCAGCTGCAGCTGGCTGACCCTTTGAATTTAATTATTTATTAATATACTTTTTATTACCTTTATGCTTTATATTGCAATATAATTGTTAAATGAATTAACCCAATATTAATTAGTGTTTTTTAATTGGAATATAAATAGATAGGGAAATTTAAAAAAAAAAAAGTGTTAAAATTATGCGTGGTTTTTAAATTACCAAATAGGATTGTTTTTGTGCTTAAATTTTTTTTGAGCTTTGCAGCTAAAAAACGGTAAGATTTTGATTTTAACTGAATTTTAAATTGCGATTTTAAATTAAGGCAGGATAAAGTTAGCATTATTGCTTTTTGCGTTTTATTATGCATGCTATAGCAAAGGTTTTTAAAGCAATAAACGATTTTGTATATTTTTATTTTACTAAAGCATTGATTTTTGGTATTTTTATAAATTTTTGATATTATGGAATTTATTTCAAAAATATATTTTTGCTAAAAATATATATATAATACCTAAATTTTATAATTTTCGCCCGATTTATATTGCTGATTTTTTTAAATTATTTGCAAGATAATTGTTTTATATTAGCGCAGGAGTTTTTTTTAGCGCTTTTCCTTTTATTAGCCTTTTTTAAACTTTTTAGTTTTTTTAGCTTCCTGCTTTTGCCGCCAAGTTTATTTAGAAAAAAAAAGAATTTTTTTAATCGTTTCAAAAATAAATTTAATTGCTTTATTTTTATTGGGGTTATTGGGGATTTATAATGCGTACGTAAAATAGGGAATAAAATAATAATATAGTTAATTATATAGTATAAAGGTCCGGTGGTGAATATAAAAATCAAGCCATACCTATGCGCTAAAACCGGTGCCTAAGACACCCTTAAACTACCATTTATAAAAGAGGTTGCAATATTGGCTATTTTTTACTTTATAATAGCGAAAGGTTATAGCTATATATATATATAATAAAATAAAGGAAATAAAGTTTAAATACACCAACAAGCGTTAAGCTTTAGAATTAATAGCTAAGCCACCGTTTATAGCTAGAAATTAGTAATTAAAAATAAAAAGGTATTAGGGCCTTTTTAAACGCTATGCAATATCCGTTTATTTAATAAAGGAAATAGCTTTTTAGCTGGCGCTTAAAAAGCGCCAATTTTTAAAAGGAAATCGGGCCCGCAAATAATATACAGCCTTGCAAATATTAGCGTAGCTTAATCTACAAAAGATTGTTTTTTTTAAAAAAATACCTTTAATTTTTTTAAGTTTTTTTAATTTTTTTGCAATTTACCCAGTTTTTAAATTTGATAATTGAGGTATTGGTATTGATAAGCTGGTTTGAAGCTCTATTGCAAACTATTTTTATTATAATATTAATTAGGTTATTTATTTTATTAATTTATTAAATTTTATAAAGCTTTTGTTTTTTATAATTTTATTAAAGGTGGAGAATATCAATTATAAGCTTTTTTTCCGTTATAGTACCTAGTTTAATAAAGCATTTATATAATAAAAAGGACTTTATATAAATCACTATTAAAATTGAGGGAAAATTAAATTTGTCAATAATTAAATAAAGGATAGAAAAAAAGGCTATATTTATATTGCTTTTTTAAATTATAGCTAAAATTTCGCTAGCCAGCACGCTTTGGGTAATTTTTCTATTTTTGGTAAAAACTCAATAAATAATATTATTTTTAAAAATAAAAGTTTTTAAAGCTTTAAATTGGTTTTATTAGCCAGAATAATAATATAGCTAAATTAAAAATTTAAATTATTATTATTTATAAAAGATCCATTAATAAAAATATATTTTCGGGCTATAGCTAAATTTAGCAAAATATTATTTAAACTTTTATTGGGATTTTTTTATTATTATTAAAGGCTTTTATTTAGGGCTTTTATATAATTTTTTATTGAGTTTTGGTATTAGGCAGTTTTAAAAAATAAATAAAATTATTATGGCTAATAAGTTATAGATATATAGCTATTGCGGGCATGCTAAATAATATAAATTGTTTTAAAAATTAGGGAAATTAATTTTAATTAATTTTAATTTTGCAATTTAATTTTTTTAATAAATTACTATATTGTTTTTTAAATATAAATATATAGCCGTTAAAAATTAAAAAAAAGCAGCTGTTAAAAAGAATTTGGACTTGGCTTTAAATTTAAGTTTTTAAAGGTTTGGGTTTTCTATTTTGAATTATTTTTTATTTAATAGAATTAAAATATTATTCATTTATATATTATTAATAGTAAATTAATTTAAAAAATTGGTAATAAGCAAGCAAAAATTATAAATAAAGCTTTTTAAATATGAATTATTAATATAATGGGTATAATAAATTATAAATTAATATAATCCAGTTTTTGCAATATTATATAGCAGTTTTAAAATTCCTAAAATCGTTTTAGGAAAATATTTAGCTTTTAGCTTTATAAATAAATTATAGTAAATTATTTAATTTAAAAGGAGATTGGCTTAGGTATAAATTTAATTAATATTGCAATTGGAAATATCGATTTTTTAATTTTGGAGCAATAATACAAAAATAATAATTAATTGCTGGCTAGCTTATTAAATTATAAAGGATTGGGTAATAATAAAGATTTTATTATAATTATTATAATTTTAAATTATTAATTTCAAATTTTTATAGAATTTATTTATTTATTTATTTATTTCTAATTTTTATTATTATTTGGCTATTAAAAATGCGCAAGCCGTTATAAACTTTAAAATTATATAAATACATTTTAAAAATATTATTATTAATAAAAGAATTAAATTTCAATTTATTAAAAGCTTTAAATAATTTGCCGAAAATATTAGTTTTGCTTTTTTAGCAAAATTTAAAAATAGGTCCAAATTTGCTTTTTTTCTAGCAATTAATTAAGCTTTCGCTTTAAATAATAAATTTTTTATTTTGTTTTAAATTAAAAATTGTTTAAATATTATAGCTATTTTTAGCAATTTAGCTATATTTAATAGGCATTTTACTAAATTTTTATAGGCTATAAAATTTTATGTAATTTGTTTTGTATTAGTATTTTATATTTTAAAAACGAAATTATTGGGATTTTTAATTTTAAGAATATTTAATTTGGGGTTTTTGCCAAGGCGGCTAAAACCGCGCTTAATTGGGATGTTTTATATTATAGCGATTTTACGCTAGGCTATAGCAATTTTGGAATATATTATACCGGTGCCAGGATTTTATATTATAGCGTTTTTAAAAGATTTGCTATAGCGCTTTAGCAAAAAAATTATTAGCGAAGTAATTTGAAAATTACTGCGGGTAGCGGAATTATTATAATAGATATTATAATTATATTAATTATAGGCGGTAGCACCGCTATATTAGTGTTATTATTATAAAAAATATTATTATAATTGTTTTTATTATAATAGAATTTTAAAATTATAAATTTAATTTTTTTAGCACTATTAGGCATTTTTAAATTATAATTATAATTGTTTTTTTAAATTATAATATAGGGGCTTTTTTAGCCTTTTTTTATAAATTAAAATTTAAAAATTTAAAAGTAATTTAAAAATTGCAAAAGCGTCACGGCTATTTTTTATAAAAGAAAACGTTAGTTATCATTTGCTTAATATATAGCTTTTTAAATTCCTTTTGGGCGTTTTGAATAGCTTTAGCCTATTGGATTATAAAAAATAAAGGAGAAAATTTTGCTATAAATTTTAAATATACGCTAAAAATAAAAAAAATAAAAACGATTTTATTAGGGCCAGCAATATTATTCATAGTTTTTATAGCTATTTATATATATTCTTTAAAAAGCTGCAAATAATTAATTTAAATTATTTAATAGAATTTTTAAAATATAGTATAATAATATTTAAAGTTGCCAATATTATTATAGGCTTTAATTAGAATTTTTTTAATTTTAATTTCCAAAAGTCCAAATCTTTTACAAAATTTAACGCTGGTAAATTTTAGGCCAGCATTATAAATAAAGCAATTAAATAAGCCTTGGTAAATATTAATACAATAGCGCTAAATAGCTTTTTAAATATTTTTGGAAAATTTATTGCAGAGAAATATAATAATTTAAAAGCTAATAGCAATATTAATAATATAGATTATAAAATATCCGTTTAGCTTTAGAATATTTTTTATAATTTTAATATTAAAATAATAATTTTTATAAAATTTAAATTTAAATAAATTTTTAAATTTCTTTTTGCTAATAAAAACTTTAAAATCTAATTTTCTCTTAATATAATCCATTTGAATTTCTTTAGCGCATTTTAAAATTTTAGCTAATTTAAAAACGCTTAAATATTTAAAATATTAATAAAGCTTTTGAAATTTAGCTTTGTTTAAATAGTATTAAGTAGGCTTTAAAAATATTTTAATATCAATTAAAAATATTTATAAATGTTTCTATTTATAAACAATTAAAATTAAAATAATACCAAATAATAAAATATTTTAAAAATTATTAAAATGGATGATTAAGCGGTTTATATTATTAATATATATTAAAAATAAAGTATTAATTGGAATAATATAAAGATTAATTAATTTAAAAAGCGTAAAAACTAAAGCAATATTAATGGTTTTTGCAAAGCCTTTATTAAATTTAATATTATGCTTACCGGTATAAAAATCGTTAAGCAATAGCTATAATATTATTTATTTAAATATTAGAAATTGGTTTGTGCTATTAATAAATATATTAATAGCATTGCTATTTAATATAATATTTTAAAATACCTGAAAAAAATAGCGGTTTTAAAAAATAAATATTTTAAAAAGAGTTTTAGAATTTTAATTGTTAAAAGCGTAGGCAATAGCATAATTGCTAAAAATGGTGAAAATCTTGGAATTATTGATAATTTTATTATTTAAAATAATTATATAATTAATTTCTAAGCTATTTTCGGCTTTGAAGTTTTTAATTGCTAATATATTATTTTTGTAATTAAACAAAGCTAATATAGTTGCTATTTTTATAATTAAATAAAGCTAATATAGCTGCTATTTTATTTATATTAGGAATAATAATATCCGCTTTATTTTTAATTTTTGTTTTATAGCTAGCCAAAAATATAATATAAGCAATTTTATTATATAATTTATTAATTTGCCAAGCTGTATTTTTCCAAATACGCTAATGCTTTTTTTATTTTTTGCCAATATATATCCAAATTTAATGGCTAGAAATTTTATATTTAAAATATTTTTTATTTGAATTAATGCGCCGTCCGGAAAAAAAGATTGGCCCGAAAAAAAAGAAATTATTACGCTAAAATAATTTTTAATTATATGCAAAAGCGCTATTTATAATTATAAAGCTTATATTATATTAAATTGCTTTTTTAGGTTTTATATGAATTTTAATAAAAAATAAAAAGTTAGCGCAAGCTTTTCTAAAATCCATAATTTATTTTCCAAATACTATTTTATATTTTGAAATTGGTATACAAGCGTAGAGGATTTTATTACGCTTGGTAATATTATCTTGGTAATTGGCGGGCAAATTTTAATTAATTTAAAAAAAATAAAAAAATAAAAATAAGGATTTTTAGGCATTAAAGCTTGGTTTTTTGAAAATTATTTAAATTATTAATAATATTTTTTTCAAAAAATGCCATATATTAATTACCTGTTAACACGTAATATTAATTTGAAATTCTTTATGCAATTTGGCAATAAAAATATTGAATAAAACGGCCAGGTTAATTAATTCAGCGTAAAAAAAAATAAAAGCTTTATTTTTTAATATAATAAAAAAGGCATTATGGTAATGGGTTTTCGAAGGCTTATTTTCTTGCAAATGTTTTTAAAAATAGCGATTTTGGTATTTAGGATATTATAGAATTTAATACCGTATTTAAAATCGTCCGAATTATAGGCTTTTATAATATTGGCAACCATTATAATTTTTTTTAAATTAAATGGCATATTAAAATTTGATAAAATGGATTTTTATTGGGCAATGCCATTGGTATTAATAGGAGGCAATTGCTTTGAAATAGATTTTGGAGATTAGATTGGCGAATTTGCAAAGGTATTGGCAATAAAGGATTTAGCGTTGGTAATAATAATATTTGTATTTAGGCTTAATATATTGGTTTTTAAAGCTGGCAAAATTAGCGAAGCTAGTAAAATTGGGTTTATAAATTTAACGGATTTAAAATTTAATTAAGCTTTTATTTAAATAAGCTAGAAATTAGGCTATATTAAAAAAGCCTTTTATTTCCATAAATTAAAAAGGTTTTTATTGGCTTTAGCTTTATTAATATAAATTCCGCTATTATAAAAAAGGTTTTTAAGGATTTTTAAGATATTAGAATTTGCTTTATTAAAGGCATGAATTTTTTAATTGCTAAGTTTTTTTAAAAAATTTTAAATAAGGCTTTATTATATTTATTTATATAAATATAAACAAAATTAGCGTTAATAATTAATTTGCAACGAATTACCGTTTTATTTTTGGCAATTATATTGGCTTTAAAAAAAGCAGATTTTTAAAGATTTTCGGATTGAAACAAAAGTTTTTAAAATGCAAAAAGCTTTCGGCTTTAAAAGCTTTAAAAATAACGGTAGCAAACTTTGCAATAGCAGCTTTAAAAAGAATTGCTAATTTTTAAATTTCTAATTAAAGAAATTTGTTTTATTTTGGATTTGCGGGCTAAAACATCGGGATTAATAGGAAACGCGCTAGGAAATTAGTTTTAATTATAGCTTTTTAATATAAATTAAGAGTTTAAAAAAAATAGAAGTAAAAGCGGAAAAATTGGCATTAAATTTAATGCTTAATTAAAAAATAAAAAAGCCGAAAATAAAGGTATTTTTTAAATAAAAAGTAAACCGTTTAAAAATAATGGATTTTTAAACGAATTTTTTATATAAGCTTGGCGTTTAATAATTAGCGGTTAGTATAAAAGTAAAATTGATTTTCAGGACTTTTGCAATTCCTATAATATATTGAAAATATTAGGCATTGCTAAAATTAATTATATATAATAGAATATAGAAAACTTTGAATTTATAAAAATTAAACGGGTTTTAATTAAAGCGAATTTAAAAAACTATTAATAGCGTTTTTTTAAAAAATTTTAATAGCCTCCTTGCCTTTTAACTTTTGAAATAAAATCCATTTTTTAGTATTATACAAAGCGAGATTAGGTTTGTTATTTTACAAAGGAAAAATATAATATAAACCGTTAAATCTTTTAATGCTTTATAAAGCAATAATTTGGTTGTTCTATTTTTTAAAATTATTTTTGCCGATTTGTATTCTCTAGCGGAAAATATTAATTGATATTAGGATATTAGGGATTTATAATGCGTATATAAAATAAGGGATAAAATAATGGTATAATTAATTGTGTAATATAAAGGTCCGGTAATGGGTGTGAAAATAAAGCTATATTCACGCGCCAAAACCGGTGCCTAAGGCACCCTTAAGCTACCACTCGTACAAGAGGTGGCAATAAGTTTTTTTGCCAATTATTTTAAAAATAATAAAACTTTCGCTTTTGCAGCCGAAAAGCCTTTTCCAAACAATTCTTTTATTAAAAAGCCCGCTACCAAGCCCGAAAATATTTTTACTATTAAAACTCTTATTGCCGAAATTCTTTTTAAATTAGAAAATATATTTACTGGTATTAATACCAATAATTTAATAAATATTAATAAGCCTGCTATATTAATCGATTTTATTAAGCTTTTAAAAAAAATTAAAAAAATATACCAATTAAATTTTTATTTGTTTTTAGCGGTGGTAATTATTTATTTATTTTTACTACCAATTTTTTTAAATTAATATAATAATTGCAAAACCTTAATATTCAAGCTTTTTAAACTATAATTATTAAAATTTATAATAAAATTAAGATTTATATATTAAATTAAATTGGAGTTTTTATATTTAATAAATATATAAACAGCAATTTATGAAACTTTTTTATATTGTGTTTTTTAATTTTGGCTTTAAAATCTTTTATAAGGTTATTATAAAGATTTTAAAAAATTTAAAGCTTTATTTTTAATTTTATAATATTTATATTAAGCTTTATAGCCTAGCGTATTTTTATAATGCTTTTTTAAATATTCATAAATTTGCTATACTTTTTATATAGCTTTTTAAAAAGCTTTTTGGAATTTTTTTTAAATTAGCTTTTATTTTAAATTCCATTAATTTTTGCAATTGCTTTTTCGGACCGCTAAAACGCTTAAAAGCGTCTATTAAAACAATAATCACAATTTTTTCTAAGGCTTCGTAATAATTAATGCTTAATTTAATTTTAATTATATTTTTAATAATATTTTTTATATTAATTTATTTGCTTTTTTGAAAATTATTATTTTATAATCCCGAGAATAATTTAAAGATTATATTTATAATTGGCTAATTAAATTTTTTACTAACTTAATTGCAAATGCGTATAATTTTTAACGCTATAATTTATTAATTTATAGTTTTATTTCAATAGGCTATAATATTCTTTTTTTAAATCGCTTTATAAATTATATTTTAAACATTGCTAATTTAATTTATATTTAAATTATAAATAATATAAGCGTTTAAATATTTAAATATTTAATAAAGGTTTATTATAATGATTTTTATGATAATAATAAACTATATAATATATTTAATTTAAAAAACAATTATAAAAAAGTAGGCTTATTGCTAAACCAGCTTTTTGAAGCCTTTTTTATTATATTAAAAAGCCCTGCAAAAATATATCATTATATAAGCCTGCGTTTTTTAAATTTTAATTTTAATAGCCTAATTAATAATATTAAAAAACGCTTCAAAATTAATAAAATTTATTATAAGCTATTTAATAAATAAAATGCTTTTTCCTTGCCAAAATTGGTATTTAAAAATTCGAAAATATTTAAAATCAAGTATTTAAATATTCTAATTAGCAAAATTGTATTTTTTAATTAAAATTTGCTTTTTTTCTATCGTAATCCTATTTTTATACAAAATCACGTTTTATAAGCTTCCTAGGATTTGCCTAAATACTAATATATTTATATTTAAAACTCGAAAATATTTAATAAAGCTTGCTTTAATTTTTAATTGTCCGTTAGCAATTTTAAATGCATTTAAAAGGCTATTGGGTAATATTTAATTAAAGCTATAAATAAATATAATTAATATATATATAATTAAATAATTTATAACCAAAATAAATTATTGGGGTTACTGGGGATTCACAATTGCGTACGCAATAATAGTAGTAATAATGGTGGTAATGGTATAATTGATTGTATAAAATAAAGCTCCGGCGGTGGGTATGCAAATGAAGCCATACCCACGCGCCAAGACCGGTGCCTGAGGCACCCTTAAGCTACCACTCGTAAAAGAGGTCGCAATATAAATATTTTTTTAATAACAATTATTTAAAAGGTTATTCCAAAATAAATTGGCCAAAGCAATTTTTTTATCTATAGTTTTATAATTTTAAATTTAAATATTGTTTTATTTATAAAACCCTTAAATATTAAATTTATAAATACAATATATTAAATTAAAAAAATAGTATCGGGAATAGCGAAATTATTTAAAATTTAATAAACGTTTATATACTCGTCGCGATTATTAGATTTTTTTAGCTTTAATTAAAAATAATAGCAATAATAAAAATTTAGCTTTTATATTTGGTAATATTATTATTATAAAGGAAATTATTTAATATATTATAAAGGTTAATAATAACGAAATCAATATTTTAATTAAATATATTGGCAATATAATTAAATTAATTATTAATAATATAAATAAAATAAAAGCTATTATATAATTTAAAAATTATATTGCTGCCTATATTTTCATTTATTTGGATTTTAAAATTCTATAAAAATATTTATATTTTAAAATTGCTATTTTCCAAAACAAATTTAAAGCATTATATTTAACAGCAGCGCTGCAAATATTTTTATTGCTAAAATTGGCTAATATAAAGCTTTAAAAAAACTTACATTTTATTTAAAGCTTAATAAATTATATATTAACAAGTATAAAATTTAGTTTAGCAAGGTTATTGCTTTTATTATTAATATAATCATTATACCCATTTTAGTTAGCCAAATTAAGTTTTATATTATTTTAATTAATATTTTGGTTTTTTTTATATTGCAAATATAAATAAATTAAAAATTTAATTTAATAATTTTATTAATATTTTTAAATAAGGTAGTTTTAAATTTTCAATTATTTAAAAATTTAGCTATTTATAGCTTTTTTTAAACGCTTAGCTCGATTATTTCTACCTTTTTTAATATTATTTTATAAAAAATAAATTATGCAAAATTTATCATTGCTTAGGCTATTTTAGCATTTATAAACTAATTAAAATACTGCTTTAATTTGCATATAAATTTAATAAAAAAATTATATAAAAAAATTAAAACTACTATTATGAATACCAATTTAATAAAGCTTTTTTTTAATAGTTCAAATTTTAAATTTATAGCGGCTATTATTTTAATTTTAAAATTATTATTAACCTTTGCTAAATTAATGGCTACTAAATGGTTTATTTAATTAATACCGCTATTAATTTCTAAGCTGCCAAATTTATTTAAAGCATTTTAAATAAATATATTTAAAAATCTATTTAATTTTGCTGGATTTTTAGTTTTACCGGATTTTTTAATTGCTTTATTTATAATGCCGAAATTAAATTTGCTAGCAAAAAAAATTGCAAATATTATAATATTAATAGTATTAAAATTGAAAAGGTTTTTATTAAAATATATAATAATATTGGTAAAATTAAATGCTATTATATTGTTTTTTATTGTTTTTATAAAATTATTTCCCAAAATATACCCAATGCTTTTTGCAAGCTTGTTTTCCAATTTATAATAAAGGCAATTAATAATATTGCTAGACCTAATAGTTTTGTTTTTATTTTTTTTGTTTTTAAAGCTTATTTTTATATTAACTACAATTTATTTTTTGTATTTAATTAGGTAACGCATATTAAAACAATTAAAAAACCAATATAAGAAATTAAAAAAAAACTATAATATAACCGGGATAATAATAAATATGCGGAAAACGTGGATATTAAAGGTTAATTTTATAAATAGCTTCAAATATGCATGGCTTCAAAGGCTTGCCAATTTATATAATTATTCTAGCAGCTTTAAATAAAAAACCTAAAAATCACTATTTTTTAACACTTCCCCAATTACTTAGCAGCAATTAATACCGGCTAATAAGCTTAATAAATAGCGAGGTATATTTTTAAAATTATTTATAACCCAATAGCAAGCTCCTTTAATAATCCAGCAGCTAGCCTTTTTAATAGCAAGTTTTTTCAGCAATTTAGCGATATAGCGGTAAGCTTTTTCAACAACTAGCTTTTTTAGGCATTTAATAATAAGCTTTTCCAATGCATATAATATAAACTCGCAAAATAATAATAAATTTATAAAATAATAATAATAAAATAATAGCTTAGCCTATAATAGTTTTTAGCGATTTAGCAGAAATTTCCCTAGCGATTAAAAGGTAGCGTACTTTTGCTTTTTACTAGCCTATAAAATCAATCCGCTATAAAATAGAATATAAACGCACTCTCGAAAACGCTAATACGATCGGTTTTATCGCTGGCCTAATTAAAATTAAAATAATAAAAACGTGGCTATAATATTCCAATAAATCGGCTATACATTATATTAAATATTCTAAAGCAAAAATTATATTCGATTGGATAAATAACATGGCGAATATAAGGCCGTCCATTATTTTTTGGTATTTCTTAGCGTCGAGAAAGGAAGGTTATAAAGCATTGTAATCCGCTATAGGAATTATTTATAAAAATGGTGAGCTTGTAAAGCATTAGTAAATTGGATTGCAATAATAAGCTCGTAAAGCAATAAAAAACTTGCAAAATAATAATAAATTTGCAAAGAAATAATAAATTTATAAAGCATTAAATAATAATAAATTGCGCAAATAAATAGCAAAATACATTTTTAAAGCTATTCACAAACCTTTTTAGCAATAAGCTTTCCTATATAATAAACTCTTTAATGATAAATTTCTCCAGCAATAAGCTTTTATCGGCCATCTTTTCTAGCAGCCGACTCTTTTAATAGCAAGCTTTTCCAATTCTAGCGTGCTATATTATAGCATTTCTAATACGCCGTAATATACGCTATATTGCATGCTTTATACTATGCTATAAATTGGTATATTTTAAGCTATAGCAATCGGTATATTAAATATATTAGCAAAAGCATTCGATATCTCTAGCAAAAATAATAATTTTATAAAAATAATAAATTTTGCAAAACACAATTAATAGCAAATTCGTAAAATTTTTAAATCTATTTTAAAATTCAACATATTTTCTTTTGCAAAAAAAGACTTTAAAATAAAATTAAATTGGCATTATATATTAGCAAGCAAACGATAATAAAAATAAAAGCGATGAAAAAATATATTATTAAGGAATCGTTTTTCTTTTTATATTATTTTTTATCTATTTTTTTTTAAAAAAAATCCTTAAAATTTTCTTTTTTTTTCTGTTTTTTATAGTATATAGCCTTTATTGCTATTAAAATAGCTTTCATTACTCCTATAATAGTGGCTTTAGCTGGGTTTAATATAGCCTCCATTATTACCAAAACCGGAATAAATAATCTTATCACCACCAGAAAACTCAATCGCTCCCACTCCCTTATTTCCCCTATATTCCAGCTATATTTAGCGTAATCTCTACTACTACTAAATTAGTGGCTCTAACACAATTTCCACCGCTTTCAAACGCTTCGGCACGCTTCGGCATAATCTTCGCTATTGTCCAAAGGCCCTTGATCGCTCCTATTACCGCTCTCGCTCCCGTACTCCCCTACTCTCCCCTATAAACCTCACTATTGAATTATAAAACAATAGTGCTTAATAAAGTAATATCTCCTCGGCAAATAAACCATTAAATATAGGCCAAACCCCTATAAAAAATAAAACTCCCCAAATTGCGGATAGGGAGGGAAAATAAAAATAAAAAGCGGGATAGCGCATTATAATATATGCCTTATATTATAATAAACGGCATATTTTATATTATAGCAAATAGCATATTTTATACTAGTTTAAAGCGCTTCCAAAAAATCGTTTAAAAAATCGTTTAAAAGATTATTATTAAATAAATCGTCCAATATATCGTTTAAAGCATCGTTTTTAATAAAATAAAATCAAACACCAATGCTTCGAAAACTTATAGGATTATTTAAAAACTCAATAATTATACTATAATCCTTAATAGCTAAAAGCGTAAATAAACCAGCCGCAATAATATTTAAAATATTAAATCCAATATGCATAATTTTAAAAATAAATAAAACTCCCCTAAAAACTATATAAAATACAAAGCAATTATCAATTGCAACTCCATAAAAAAGTAAATAGCTAGCATTATATACTATTTAAAATTATATTATAAAAATAAAAAATTAATTTAAAAACCTTGAAAAGCTTGTAATTTAAAGCCAGAAATAAAAATAAAAAAACTTCAAGCTTTAATTTAAAACTAAAATCGGTATAATATTAAAAGCTGAAAAGAAATCAATTATAAATTAACTAACGGGCCGCAAATAAAAAGAAAAATTAGAGCATAAAAGCCAATAAAAACCAAAGCTTAAATTTAAACAATTTAAACTTAAACTTAAAGTCAATGAATATATTTCCATTATATTGCTTATATATTGCATTATTTTTTCTATGCATATTAATCCAATTGTAAAAGTATAAACAATAAAATACCAGTTTCTATAGCAATAAAATGCTAATTTTAATAGCAGTAAATTGCTAGCTCTAAAACGTCAACTCAAATATAAAATAAAATATTAAAAATTAATTTCCAACTAATTTCAATCAAGCTTAATTTAATAATAACTCGGCTATTAAATGAAATTCGAATCCAATAGCATAAATATCTATTACACACGTTGCTTTATTTTTTACACAAAGTCTTATATTGAAATTCAAACCAAAATCAAATTTAAATTAATAATTAGCATATTTTCAAAAAATAATAATTTTAATTTTTGCCAAACAAAGAAATCTTCGGAAATTCTATTCAAACCGGCGCATTTAAAACTCAAATAAAAAACAATCAATCCAACAACTTCGTCATATTTTCAAAAATCGGCAAACAATCAAAAATCGTTAAATCGGACAAAATAACGCATTCTCAAATCAAATTCAGCAAAAGAAATAAAGGGCTAGCAAATCCGCAATTCAAAGGAAATCATTAGCATATTTTTATAAAAATAACAATTTTAATCCATTAATTTTAATCAAAAAAAACAAATTTTATAAAATCAATTTAAACAATATTTCGACTTAGCATATATTTTTTAAAAACAGCAAACACTCGAAAAACTGCTAAATCGGCCGGCGCATTCGAGATTTAAACAAAAGATAATTGAGCGGTATTGGCATATTTTTAAAAAATAGCAAATATCGAAAACTATTAAATTAATAATCATAGCCAATGCTAAAAGAAAAATCAAAAAATAATACTAAATTTAATATTTTACCGCTTTTGCCACCGCAAAACAACTGGTTTTTATACAAAAGCCAAAGTTCCCATTAATATATTAGCTCCCATTTAGCTATATACTTAATTAATAGCCCTTAGTAGCTAATAATTATAAAAAAACCCTTAGCAATTTTCATCAATCGTATAAAATACCATAATTTCATTGGCAAAATGGTTTCCTTAAAAGGCCCTTAACGGCTTTATTAAACCATAAATTTAATTTAAATATACCAATTTTTAACGATTAAAGTTATAAAACTCCTATCTCCTAGTTTAATATTAAAGGTCCAGTTTTTCGAAAGGTTTTTAATAATAAAAACCTTTAGCACTCCGGGAACGCTAGTAAAAAATATAAAATCAGCATTTGCTATTATCGTAAAAAACCCCAATAATAAATTAAAAAAATCCTTTTATAGCGCTTTGCAATATATATTAATATTAAAGACTTTCCAAACGCTCCGGAAAATTGCAAGCCTTTTAAACCAAATATTATTAATAAAGGCGTTTAAAACTCTAAAATTTAAATCCTGCTTATTAGAATAATAAACTTTTATACAAATATGCATTCGAATTTATAATTTATTAAAATTATAATATAACCAAAATAATAATAAATATACGGAAAGCATGGATATTAAAAATTAATTCTATAAATAGCTTCAAATATATATAGCCTTAAAAGCTTGCTAGCTTACGTAACCACTCCAGCAGCTTTAGGCAAAAAGCTTAAAAATCACTATTTTTTAAGAAAAAGCCTATTTTTATTGCTTTAAACTTTTATAACGATTTTAATATTATTGGTATATTTGAATTATTTATTAGCTCTAAAATAATTATTTATTAAAAAAAAACAAAGCTGGAAAAATTTTTATATTATAATTGTAAAACACAAATATTAATATATATTTTAAATAAAGCAGCGCAAATAAAATTTCAAGCTTATAATTTACCAGCTATATAATAAAACTAAAAATAATTATATTAAAGCCAAAACTAATAATTGGGACGAGGATTATAATAAAGCTGCTTAACCTTTAAAGGAATTCGATTTTGCCATTTTTGCAATCCTAATTGCCTTTGCTTTTATTTTAGCGGTTGCTATTATTTTCCCTAAAGGCCGTAATTATCCTAAAAAAATCCTAATATTTCCTTAAAAATACCGTAAAAGTTTACTAGATATAATGGCTAATTAGCTAAAAATACCAAGGAATTGTTTAATAGCGATAATAACAATATTATAATATATAATATTTTTAACAATAATTTTAAAGCTTTTATTTATAAGTATAAAGATTTTATAATTAAGAAACAAATGGTTTTTGCTATTACATTTTACGGCAAAATGCTAAAATAACCTTGTTGTTATAATTTTATAGCTAAAATGACCCCGAAGTTTAGGTTGAGTTTCCATTATTTATTTAAGCTATATATAAATGGGTTTTAATTATTTTTTTCTAATATTCGAGTAGAATTAGTATTTGTCTAATAGAATCCAGAAAAGTAATAAAATATTTTTGAAAACTGGATATTTTATAATTATCTTAATATAAGACCTTGATTTTCGGGGTTAGAGCCTGATTTTAAAAGGTGATTTTAATAATATTTTAATAGCGCCATTAATTCTGAAATTAATTAAAATTTGTTCTTGATTTTAATAAATTAATGGCGGGGCTTTTTAAATTATATTTTTTAGGATTTTTATAACCGCTTTTTAAGCGAGAAAATTAATTATAAAAAAGCTGTTATTGAAAATTTGAATTTCAAAACTATAATTTAATTCAATTATAGCGCTACTATTTTTAAAAATAATTGAATTTTAATTTTTGGAAATTGATTTTCTTAATTAATTTAGCCATTATAATTGCTCAAATAATTTATTTTATTGCGTTATGGATTATTATATAATAGCAGGTTAAATAATATTGAAAAGCCAATATTGCTTAATATTATATATTTTAATCAGTTATAATGCAATAAAATTAATTATTTAAGCAATTAAAATACCTAAACTAATTGAAATAATTAATTATTAAAAATCAGAATTTGATTATTTTTAAAGATAATGGAATTCCAATAAAATTAAATTTGCGCTGCTTAGAAAACGCTATTTGAAAAGCGTTAAAAAGCGCTGAAAAGTATCCAAGGCTTGCAATTAAATAGCAATTCACAATGCAATAAAATTAATTATTTAAGCAATTATAATACTTTAATTAATTGATAAAATTAATTTATAAAAGTTAAAATTCAATTATTTTAAAAGTGGTGGAATTCAAATAATATAATATTTTTATAGCCAGGAGGTTAGCGCTAGAGCGCTGAAGTTTTCATTTTATATTTTTAAAATTCCACTATTTTTAAAAATAATTAAATTCTGATTTTTGGAAATCGATTTTTTTAATTAATTAAACTATTATAATGGCTTAAATAATTAATTTTATTACATTGTGAATTGCTATTTAATTGCAAGCCTTAAATACTGAAAGCGCTTTTAGCGCTTTTTAATATCCTTAATTCTTTATACCTATATAGTTTTTATATTAATTATTTTAATATTTCTTATTGCTAATTTAAATCCAGCGAAAAATAATCCGAAATCAGAATTAAATTATTTTTAAAACCAGTAGAGATATAATTGATTTAAGTAATTTAAGGGTTGTTTTAGCAATATAATGAATAATAATATATAATGGAATTTAATAATACATTTGTTTTTAGTTTTTAATGCTATAATTTTATTAGAATTCAATACTATTTAATCATTGTTTTAGATTATTAAACATTAATTAATTTTACTAGTATTTTTTATATAAAGTTTTATAGAAAAATAGCGTTGAAGGCCTTTTTTTAATTGCTGAAAACAATGATTTTTGGTGGTTTGGGGTTTTGGAATTAGGCAATAATCCCAAAGTTTTAGAAATTAATAATAATTTAAGCTACTAATAAAAGTATAAATTTTTTTTACGTTTTTATTAAACTCTAATTAAAACATAATAAATTAAAAATAAAGCAATTTAAAAGCTTAATTTCTCGCATTTTAATTATAAATCGAAATTTCGGGGTTATTTTAGCTACAAAATTATAATAACAGGGTTAGTTTAGCATTTTGCTGTAAATTTTATAAACAAAATTAAATTATTATTATTGGTAAGCTATTTAAATTATTTAATATTATTAAAATTAAAGATTTGCTTATTGCCGGTGTTTTCGAATTTATTTAAAAAGAAAATATTGGAAATAATTACAGGATTTTTAATTTTTGCATAATTTATAAAATTAAAAATAGAGCTATTAAGAATTTTTATAAAAAATCCTATTTTATTAGTTAAGGATATAGCGATAATAATAAGGCTATTATTTTTATTTAGTTTTTAATTATTTAGCGGGCTAGCTAATGCTTTTTTGCTGCTTTTGCTTTAGTTTTACAATTTTATAGTATTTTTATAAATTTGCGCAATATTATAAAAATTTATATTTAAGCCCACTTTTAATTTAATTGCATTATTTATACTAATTTACCAAAAAAATAAAAGGCCGTTATTTTTTTAAAATTATAATGCATATTATTTAATTGCTTTATAGTATTATTAAGGCTGGATTTTATTAATTTGCGATTTATTAAAAGCATTATATAAAAAAGCTGTTTATAAAAACGTTAATTTACTATTTTTATTTGCTAATTATTAATTATTTCAATTATTTTATTTTAATTGGTATATAAACGGACAATATTTTTTTTGAATAAAAAATGGTCCAAATTAAAGTAAATTAAATTTCGAAATATTATTTTTAAGGCCAAGCCTAAATTTAAATTTAAAAAAAGCAAGCCTTTTATATTTAATGGTTCTATTCTTTTATTAAAAAGATTAATCTAAAAAGCTTAAATGAATTAATATTAATTTTTTGCTTTTAAAAATAATTTATATAGCTTAATATGCTTATAATAATTATATAATTATAATATACCAATTATAATAGTTTTATATTTTTTTCGTTACTGCCTAATATTAGGAATTTATAAAGGACAAATCTATTATTTTAAATAAAATTATTATATAAATAAAGGAGAATTTGGACCAAAATATTATTTATTAATTTGTTATTTTTTTTTATAATTAAGCTATTTATTTTTATAAACGGATTTTTTGCTAATAATAAGGATTTTATTTTTTAATTTGGCTATATTATTGTTTTAGCTAATAAAAATTAAAACAATGGTGTTTTTATATTTTAAAACGCCAATATTATTTATTAAAGCTTTACCAAAAGCAAAACAATAACTAAAAATATACTGGTAAATGAGATTTTAACTATGATTTAAGGCATTAATATGGTTATTTTTATTGGCACCACCCTAAACCTTATTGCTATAAAGCTTTTAATTTTTCGTATTCCGACGGTTGTTTATATAAACTCCTTTCTTTTTACAAGTATTTCATTAAGCTAGGCATTATTATGAAAACGAGATTACTAATTAATTTACTTTATTTTTATAAAAGCTATAAAAGACGAGAGCTTTACAAAATTAAATGGATTAATAGCAAGGATAATTTTGCGGATGCGTTTACAAAGGCGTTTTTAAATAGGGCTTTTACCGACTTTATTGCTAATTGCTTTAAAGTTTGAATAAATGGATAGGTAAATCATAATAAGGAGAAGGAAAGCTTTTAAATAGAAAATAAAATACAAGATGGATTTCCTATATTGTTTTTTTATTTTTTTATTTTTTATATTATTTTATTTATTATTAAAAGGAGGAAGGCTTTAATATCCAGGAAATTGTTATATTTTAGTAGTGTTATTAATTGGATAAAAATTGGCCTAAATCTAGCTATATTTAGCTATAACGAATTTAGCTAAATTTAGGTTATATTTAAATTATTGGTTTAAATTATAATTTATAACCAATTATAGGGAGCTTAATTTTTCCGTTTTTATTATTTTGTTTTACGCATTTTATTTTATATTATTATAATGCTTTATATATAGCCAGTTATTTCAATAGTTAAAGAGTTGCCAGTGTTGCATTTATGGTAATGGTGGTGGCCCGTGCGTTATAGTGGAGCGCTTTATTTTTTGGCTTATTACCACCGCTTTGCCTCAGGCTACGGCGCTAGCCAGCCAGCTATAGTTTCCAGCTGCAGCTGGCTGACCCTTCGAATTTAATTATTTATTAATACATTCTTTACTACCCCTACGCTCTACGTTGCAACGTGACCGTCAAACCAGTTGACCCAACAGATACACCGACTATCGCCCCTTGCCAGAAATCTTTCATGCCGCTTATGCCGCTTCTGCCTCCACGCTATCCACAATTTTGTCCCACCGTTTCTCCAGAGCTTCTGCCTGAATGAGCCAAATGGTCTCCCCCAGTTCCACGAGCTTCTCCCCGAATTCCTCGAGCACATTGTTGGAAACTTCGGCTTCCTGAGCCTTGTTCTCCTCCGTCGACCCGGAGTCAACACCATTTCCACCAAACGTCAGTGACCTCCAAACATTCTTCCACCCTTCCACAGCTTTTCTTGCTGCCTCGCTTTGTGGCTTGACATTCTTGGCCACCAAATAGAAATTCGACAATCCAGCTCGCCAACCTCTTGACTTGAACACCTGGATGTTAGCGAACTTGCTGACTGTAAACATGAGCGACACCGTGGTCCAGGAAGACATCTCGCCAAGCATGAACACCAGTGTTCCGCCCTCTTGAATTCTTTGCAATGCTAGTATCAGCTGCGATACGTGCACCCTTTCCCTCTTATTCGCATCATCCTTGCGCCACCCTTCTCTAGATTCTGATGGGTTGAACGGCCCATCAAATTCGTCTTTGACGCTATGGAAAATGAGTGTCGCGAGGTGGAATCCATCTTCACCGTTGAGGACTTTTTCCATCGTCCAATTTGCATCAGCATAGGGTTTTCCCATCTTTTCCAGCTCGCTCTTCGATAGTCCGAAATCACCCGCCAGCATCGTAACATCTTTGAAGAACGTCTTCCACCTGGCCGAATCGGGAATAGCAATGTATCCCTTGAAACTCTTGGGGACGATGGCATAAACGCAAGCGTTCTTGTTGAGATTGAAAGCCTTTCCTGAGCAAATACCCGTGAGATAGCAGAGATCGAGGATCTTCATGCTCGCATTCCTGTTGTCCTGAGGCACCTGGAACACGTGGGTCCAGACTTGTAAATCTTGCGCGAGATCCATATACTTCTGGCCGAGCAGCTCGCCGGTCTCCTTCATAGATACTATCTCCTTTTCATAGCTAGCCTTACCCAGGCTATCTCTGTTGATCTGTTCAATTCAGCATTTCCGTGAGAAGCATTGGGATGGTAGTTGGAGAACTTTACCGATTCAAGGACTCTACTCAGCCGGCCGAAATTCTTACTGTGTCTTGTAAGGAATTCGACGATGATCGAATTCTGTCCTTTATCTGGGTCTTGTTGAAGGGACGCCATTACAGCAAGTCGGGCTAGCAACACGAAGGCTGTAATCGTCTTTTCTTAATGTGCAAGGCCGTATATATAGTTCTTGCGGGAGCTTGTTTGAAGGGACTAGGATTACAGCAATCATCATACCGGGGCTGACCATTCCATGTGCCACAATGTCACTTGTGGAACACAAACTATTCACTTTTGCTCTGTCTACATAAAGTCACGCCTGTTTGTCTCTCAGGTTTTATTTGCCTGTGACTAATCGTGTATTCGAGTAATGAGCTGCCACTTGGTTGATGCTGCCAAATAGAATCACGATACCATGTTTTCATAGGAAGCGGCAGTATGAATAGAAAAGACAAGCAACTATTATGGAGCAAGATTAACCCAGACATTCGTGAATCCAGGAGGGAAGTTTGGTAATTAAGAAGGAGATATCTGATATAGGCACAGGCATTTTATAGTCTTCGGAAAACCTAGTTCATTGAATATTAAATATTGGGAATTTCAAGAGAGATCATATTCAGCTTATTTCAAGCTTGGATCTTTGGGGGCTTTTTATTCAAATGAGGGCTTACTGATAGATGAAACTCCCTGGATTCGAAGTTCGAACCAATCTACCTTCCCACGACAACCGACAACCATTTTCAGAAGCCGCTTCTCCGCCGCTTAAAACTACCCACTTGTCGCGGTACCAAAAAGTGATATCGAATGGTCCCCAGCCTCTCGCCTCCTCTCGCCTCCTCTCGCCTCCTCTCGGCTAACGCTTCGGTAGCTGCTTGGCGTTCCGCGCCCTGGTTTATAGTCTCTGCTGGCCCTTCCGATCCTCGTCCCTTTCTTTCTACAACAACAACAACAACAAGTCAACAACACCTCCACTTCGCCAGCTCGACACATCACCTCAAATACTTGCGCGACGAGCGAGAGCAGCCTCTTCCACGTGTCGCGCACATCATCTCCATAGCCGACATCTTTCAAAGGTTTCTGACTACATACGAGTCATCATGGTTGTGACTTCCACACCATTCCCGAGTCATGACGACCATCAAAGCGTCATGATCCGCAAGCCAGACCCTTGTTTCCTCATGAGACCGCCACCCGACGTCCGCAGCAAGATCTATGGTTACGTCTTTCGATCTCATACGGGTCTCATGGTCGCAAACCACAAGGAAACGCAGAAGCATGGCGGCCTGGTCCTGAACCCCTACTACATGGCCACGGGCAAGGTGGACTCGAAGGACAACATTACTCTGGATCTGCTGCGCACCAACAAGAAGATCTACGGCGAGGCAAAGAACTTCTTGTTCTTGGAGAATGTGCTAGCTCTGCCCGTCCAAGACTACCTGAACCCGAACCCGTGCGAAATCATCAAGAACCGAGTTCCTCGCTCACTACTCAGGCAACACCAGGCATTGCTTCCCAAGGTCCGAAAAATGTGGCTCCCATTGGTTATGATGCATTATGACAGTGTTGCTTCCATCGACAATCTCATGCGGATGAATACGGATAGTCATGGCAAAGTCGAGGAAGTTACTTGTCAGCTGAGCTGCTCGGGCCTCGATTTCGTGGAATACTTCAGGGTTGGTTTCAAGGGAGCTTGCTGGCCAGGGGTCGATGAATGGGTTCTTGACGATTGGGTGGCGCTCCGAGCCAAGTGGGAGAAATATTGGACGCAGATCAAGTGGAAGGTCGCCGTCGACACAGGCTACACATTCGCCTATGCTGGATGGAGGAACGACCAGCCGGAGCAGGATGACACTCTTGGTGCCGCTCTCTACCTCATGGAACGGGTTCACGAGATCTTCGGAGGCCAGCTCATGGTGGACGGGAACGTGATGTGGGAATATGGTGTTTTCAAGAACCCATCTTCCATATCTATGACAGTCGAGGGGTGCAAGGCCATGAGTCTCGAGGCCGAGAATATCAACCGGTCGACTCAGATGGTTTGTTACCGAGACCCCTTTGGAGACTTCTCACTCTGGTAGAATTGCGGGGCATCATGTAGCTCCAGCAAAGGACTTTAGCCCTTCAGCGCAAGCTCCAGGTTAGCAGCTTCAATTCCAGCTTTATTTCCAGCTCCATTTCCAGCTTTGCGCGCTGTAGCGCATGCCAGAAATCACATGCGCTGTTTGTTTACATCATGCTAATCATGTCATGCCAGGCTGCCTCCTCCGGACCTCAATACACATGCACTGGAGCTGGAGCTGGAGCTTGGAGCTTGGATCTTGAAGCTGGATCTTGGAGCTGGATCTTGAGGGCTGGAGCTGGGCTGAGAATAGCTTAGATTCAATCGAAATCAATTCAAAATCAATTCAAAATCAATTCAAATGCGTAAAAGTCGACTCAAATGGCTTGAAAACTGGTCCAAATGACATGGAATTGTTTTTACTCATTTTGCGGGATTCTGCCACGCTCTAAGCTTAATCGGGCTTAGTTTTTCTGCGATTTCAAAATCCCAGTTTAGATTTAGCGGTTCCCATTTTATATAAGTGTATAGAGGAGAAAAAAGGCTTTAATTTGATCTATTCAGATTTATTCTAGCATGTCGCCAAATGGCGCGTTGGCGCTAAATGGCGCGTTGGCGCTAAATGGCTACTGTATTCGGACTTTTCTCCCCTTACTGTAGTGGATTTATGGTATGAAATAGAACCAGAGGACTGTGTTTTCGAACGCAATAGGAGTAGAATATGACCACAAGTTCGAAAGAAGAAAACAGTCGCGGGATTAGGAATGTGCTGAATCCGGTCAGTTGTCAATTGCTGGCAGGATTGAGTTCTTCTATTTTCAATCATTGGCTAGAGCTAATGTTAGTAACGAACACCGATACTGCTGATGACTTTAGTTTTCTGATTCGTTTTTCCCCCTGACCTTGCCGTGTTGTTGTTTATTCTGACACCTGCTCCTTCAGTTCTGGCGTCAACGGTGAGTAATCTAAGCCCTAAGATGTGTGACGGCCCCAGGCCGCAACAGCCACGTGACCCCGGCCCGTGACCGGTCCGGCGCCAGCGACTAGCGCTAGCGTCTCCGCTTGGAGCTTCCTTAAGAAGCTCCTCGCCCTGGACCTCTTCTCTCTTTAGTTCAATACACAATACACACCCTTGACCTGTGCCTTGCTGCCTCACGTGATCCTCGGCCCGCGCCATGACACGATGTCTTTCTTTCGAGGGATTTCGTTAAGGTTCTCGCCAGTCACGAGCGCTTAGATTTACGTGACTCAAAATTTGCAGGCTGCGTCTCTGCCAGCTGCAGCTACGCACCTGTACCTTCCATGCGCCCTGGACAAGGTTATCTTCACACATTGTCCGCAGTCCTTCTCGCGCACTCCCTCCACCTCTATCCTCACGACCTCGACGAGCCTTCTTACCCATCCGACCTCACATATTCCCCCAAGCCAACATCCCCGCGAAACCATCCGCAAGAGCATCATCATGGCTTCTGAAGTGTTGGAATCGAGCACTGTTCACCAGCAAGATGTCCGCCCTCCAGAGCAGCCCTTTAACGACGTCAACACCTCAATTTCTACTGTGTCGAGCTCAAGCGCTGCTGGTCAACAAGATGTCACCATTCCTGCGCAGACCTCCACCGGCGCCAGTACACTGGCTTCTACTGCGCTGGTCCCAAGCATTGGCGGCAAGAAAGGTGTTGCGCCTCCCGACTGGGATCCTTGCCTCTTCTTCAGGCCACCCCCCGAGATTCGAAACAGGATCTACCGATATGTCTTCCGCTCTCACACCGGATACATCATTTCCAACTACAAGGAGACCCTCAAGCATGGCAGTCTGGTTGTGGACGTTACCGAGCCACGCAAAACCTTCGTCAGCACTGAGAAACCCGACAGAATCACCGTGGACCTACTTCGCACAAACAAAAAGATCTACAACGAAGCCAAATACTTTCTGTGTTGCGAGAACACCTTAGTCATGCCGCGTATCGATTATCTCGTCTCCATGTATGATACTGATGCCGAGCCAGTGGTCATGCAGCATCGGGCCTGGCTTTCCATGGTTGAGAAGATCTGGATGCCAGTACGTCTTACAGACAATTATGGACTGAGCCTCAGCGATGCGCTCAACAACTTGGTGGAGGTGAGAGTTGGAGTATGTTCCACCAATCTACCAGCCTTTGGTAAGACCATCGAGCGACGATCTGTCAGCAACGCAGACAGCGCTGGACGTTTGAAGCAAGCTACTGGTCAATTTAGCCTTGATTGGGGCGAATTCGAACAAAACTTCGTCTGCGATGGTTCGATGGTGGGGAACACATATGTCCCAAAAATGCGCCTTTCACCCAAGGTTCGCCGCGAGCTGAATTACCTCGAGGCCGTTCGAAAACAATGGGACAAATACTGGACTAGCATTGAGTGGACAATCAGAGTGGACACGGGAGCCGGGGCTATGGGTACGCGTTTCCAGGCCGATTGGCCTTGGGCAGATGATGGTCTGAAGGAGTCAGCCTCCCGTCTTGTGGAGCGCTTACACAAGGCTTTTGGAGGAAAATTGATTGTGGATGGCGAACTTATCTGGGAGAATGGCGTTTTGGTGAAGCCGCCGTTTCTGGACAAACAGACTCTTGTCTGTCTACCAGGTGCCAGGGCCTTGATTGCCGACCTGGACTTTCCGTACGAAGAGGACGAATGTTCTGGGTATGATCCGTCGGAGTTTTACGAGTACAGCTACCCAAGGGAATACAGAGATCCCTTCGAAGACTTCCTCCCACATTACCTCTTCCAGGTCGATGACACACCGAACGAAGACAACGAAGACAACGATGAAGATGACGGAGAGTACAACGAAGATTGCGAGCGAGAATCCGGCGATGAGGAGGATGATGCTGCTTGGAAGAACGATGAAGCTGCCAGGGCTCCCAGTGAGGAATACGACTACGGAAAGTTCTATCCAGAGAACTACGAAGTGGGTGCTCCTGGCGACTCAGGCTCCGAGCACGGCAGCGATACAAGCAAAGAATTCTATGTCAGATACCATCTCGTTGAACCTGAAGTCGATTACACGGTCCCGACGTACGACGAACCCTACGAAGACTTCAGCGACGAAGCCAACGTGGATGAGAATCATGGATACGGTGATGAATATGATGGCAACTGCGACGAGGAGAATTTTGATCCATATGATGATGATGATGATGAGTTCTAAGAGCTCTGATTCCTACCTCAGTACTCGCGAATCCTGAGCGATGTCATCTCGAGTGATAAAGAAGCAACTTGCTTGGCCCTGAACTGGGCGATGGACAGGAAAGAGACTCTGATGCTGAGTGGTGCCGGACTGGAAATTTCCTTTGAGAGACGCGATTCTGTCTCATGGAAAGTTGCAGCTCCAAAACTCTCTCATCTATCCACAGAGGTTACGCTAAGGATGGCCAGATACTCTCTCCACTACTCTATGAATGGAACCACTGAACCCAAACCATATGCAAAGTGTAAATGCTCTTCTCTGCCATGTGGGCCCTATTCTGATCCTGCTGATGTGAAATCCCGTCAAATTTAGTGTAAAGTCAACAGGTACCTCGAAGTTGTGAGGCCCTTCTTCTTCACATGTAAAAGTGGTTGCTCCCTAATTAGTAGTGTCCGCCGATATCGGGACATCGACCTGCTACAAACCTCAAGAAATCACGGAGCCAGGTTTTGAAGTCCATCACGTGCCATCACTTCAACATCCCATTCGTCCCTTCCCCCAAATCTACTAATCAGGAATAGGAACGCTCCAAGGCCGGTATCGGATCATCGACTTGCGACAAACTCGAAAATTATGAATTACAAAAGTGCTGGTTACACAGAGCCGCTATTTGCAAAGTTTGGGCCTGGTTCATGTCACCAGCCTGTGGAGGGGCTCGAGCAGAAAGGTGCCGGTACCGGAGGAATAAACCTGTGCGAAACAGAATTCCCGGTATTTCCTCTCCACCAAGATCTTTTCCTTAGCTCCCACCCCCTTGGACACACGAAGTGTTACCAAGATGACTGCTGCAGAAGTCCCGGCCAGCGTAAACACTGGTGGGATTCAAAGGAACAGGTTTACGGCCGGTGTCGGAGCATCGATATGCTACAAAACTATCTCACTCGACCTCGTTCCCACAATCTTTCGAACTAGCCCATCCTAGACGCACAGAAAAGCGCTCCAAAGCCTGCGCCGGACGTTCGACCCGCAACAAAGCCCCATGCCCCACAAATCCGGAAACCAGAAACCACAAAATTCAATCAAACCTAGTACTCAGTCTTTCAACCTCTTCTAAGCCTCGAAATTCCCTAACTCGGCTAGAGGGGCGTAGCTGGTCGCGTGGCAGTAGCGTGCGCGAAGATTCGATGTGCTACAAAATCCCTAGACTAGACTCCAGCCTTCCTTACTGGCTCTCCTCGCTTCCTCCCCTTTTGAAAAGCATTCGCCTCTCTCAAGTAACATAGCAGCAAGGAGTACCTAGCGGCGCGCAAGCCCCAAGATCTGCGCACACACATATGGTCGACGTGCGACAAAAGTCCTAGGCAAGACTCCGGATCTCCTGGTTAAATCGCCTCGCCTCCTTCCATCGCCCTTTACAAAGCTTTCACCACATACTCCCAAGTCAGCAACCAGGACTACTAGTACCTAGTAGCGCGCAAGCCCCGAAATCGGCGTGCGCGAATTGGTCGACGTGCTACAAAAGTCCTAAACAAACCTCTATCTCTCCTAACTGGCTCATCTCGCTTATCTTTGCTGACCCGCTCACTCACCGTTATGCAGCAAGCATGAGAACACCTATTCCGCGCCTCTGCGGTAGGGGTGGACGCGAGGTGAACTTGTCGATGTGCAACAAATTGAAGCAGAACCGCTTTTTTGTGGCGCTAGAGAGGAGGGGTGAATTTACCGATGTGCAACAAAAGTGGAAGCTATCTCCAGGCTTAGCGACCACCCAATCAGAGACCGCGACTCTTTTGTATAACGACGCAGCCGCGCTAGTGTAAAAAAAGCGGTTTTGTCGCACGTCGATGCAAATATAAATTGCACATCAATATATTGGAAATTTTCCGGAGAATACGATGGGGATAGTGAGAAATTCACTTTGTTAGGAGATTGTGGAGTTGGGTTCAAGAATGAGGTGTAGTGATATTTCAAGTTTCAACACGAAGTCAGGGGTCAGAAGTCAGGAATTTGGAAGACCATGCTTGCATTCGCAACGACTGAGACGACTCCAAGTAACGACCGTCAGCATGTCAAAGCCAGATCTCGCTCCATTCTCAAAGATCAACGATCAACCTTCAAGTTTAAAATTCCGCCGTCCTCCATCCCTCCATACCTCCATTCCCACCACCTCCATTCTCATGCCACAACATCCAGATCCAGGCCCACGCGCAAAGAAGTCACCGTCATACCGATCCTTCACATGTCGCCATCCAAGCCTCCAGCTATCTAGCTGACAGTCTTCCACTTGTATACCCACCCAGGGGGCGCTGTGTAAGTTTGAGCGGGCGGCGCAGGTGCCACTGCTGCTGCGGGCTTCCAAACCCATCCAGGAGGCGCTGCGTAGGTTTGAGCCGGGGGCACATATACCGCCGCTGCTGCTGCTGGATTCCACGCCCGTACAGGAGGCGCCGTGAGGTGTCGAGGCGGCGGCTCTCGCGCCACTTCAGGTGTAGATGCAGGTTCAGGTGCCGATGTCGATGCCGATGCCGATACTCTCTGCGGAACTGGATCTGCTACAGGTTCAGGCTGAGGTTCGGCTGGTGCATTCTCCGGTGCGGGCTCAGGCTCGTCTGGTACAAGTTCAGGTTCGACTGGCATAGGATCTTGTGCAGACTCTTGAGCCGGTGTTGGATCTGGTGCTGCTGGTTCTGGTGCTGCTGGTTCGGGTTCAGGTTCAGATTCAGGTTCGACGGCGACGCCCTCGAATGACAGCCCCGAGCGCAAGCTGGGTTGGACGCCTGTTAGTGCTGGTGTTGCGACTGCTTGTCCAGACCTCTCGAACAAGCCAGGAGGGAACGTCGTTCCTGTGAGCGTGGGTGCTGGAACGTGGCGGGGTGCTGGGATGTAGCGCCAGCCTGACATTATGGCAGTGCTCGTCTTGTGCTGGAGGTGTTGTATGTTGTTGGTGTTGAAGGCTTGATTGATTCTTTGCGGAGATTGGACGGTGTGAAGTTGCTGAAGGTGTTTGTGTTGCCGCTCTATATTTTTAGAGGTTTGAAGGGTTGGAAAAGTGCTATGAGATTTGGCGCGGGAAAGATGGAGGATGAGACTGAGGGATCTGAGGGATCTGAGGGATCTGAGGGATCTGAGGCGTTGCTATATATCCGACATCCATGTAGTACATGTAAGGTAGTGCTGAATGTTTCTGTGTGGCATATGTGGCCCTGAATCAAAATAAAGCCTTTGAATCATCATTCAGGGGCTCAAGAAACAAGGGAATGTGGTCATGTTTGCATAATCGACAACAAATCAACAACTCTGAATGATTCAAACATTCAATGTTTCCAACACTGAATGTCCTTCACGCAGAACGATTCAACTGCGATACAGCAAGATCTAGCGCTCTCTAGGCCTGTGAGGCCCGTCAGTATTTGATATCACGTGGGCTCTTTTCGAATCGTCTTAACATCTGCATCACAGTCATCACATTTTGAGAGTAGAGCTCCCAGATTAGGATCTCTTCTCGCACCAGAATTTTGAAATCCATGCTTGATTGTGTTTTCGACAACTGAAAGATCTTTCGCCCGCCAGGTAGTAGCCCATTTCCAAATATCAGATATCAACGCTCAAAATGCTATCCGAAAATTCATCCCGTCCTGTTTCCATACTTCATGCTTCAGCCGAATTCTCATGTGTCGCCCTCGTTGTCATCCATCCATTCGGTCTGTCCTGTCTGCAGGCATGATGGCGTCTCCTGGAAGCCACTTAGGGGTTGGACTTCCACACCCAGCAGTAGCCGGGCGGCGGCGGGCATGGTGCCAGGTGGCGCTGGAACCACATAGGCGGCAGTTGGTGGATACCAGATAATCTGGTAGGGAGCTGGCGGAGGCACCGGCTTGGCATTGTAATAGATGTGGACTTTGGCCATGATTCTTCGGTGACAGTGGATGTTGTGACTTCGGTGTGGATATCGTCGAGCGTAGGTGTGTTGCCTTTGTGAAAGACTGCCCGGTTTGATCTGTAGGTATGTATGTTTTTGAGGGGTAGGAAACTTCTTGACGATGATAGTAATGATGCGTGATGTATTTATTTAGATATCAGAGATGCTTCGAGGTTTGAAGTGGAGGTTTGGAGGTTTGGAGCGAAGGTTGGAGATTAGATGATTGGGGAAGAAGAAAGAGGGATGAAAGAGGGAGAAGCGGTGCTCTTATGTACCTGGGATGTGGTGGTGCCCCTGGGTGTGTCGTACGAGAGTATGATCAAGATTACCGGGTGGCGAAGCAAGATTCTATCCTCTCAGACCAGAATTTAGAAGTCCATGCTTGTGTGTATTCCCAAGAACTGAAAGACCCTTGATTCGCTAGATAGCAGTGAATTTCTCCATCCTATCCCAAAGACCAACGCTCAAGGTGCATTTCTCAAAGTCATCGCACCACATTCCGACACACCCAGATCATCCTTCTGACCAGTAGTCTCTCCTGCAAGGTTCCATCAACTTCCTATTTCATCACAATGTAGAAATCCATGCAAATTTCCATGTATTCGTTATCCAGCAGTCGAAAGACCCCGATGTGTCATGCTGTCCATCAGAGATGCCCCTGGCACCGTCTAGGGCTTACCTAGACTGCCATACCCACTGGTAGCCGGGTGGCGGCGGGCATGGCGGCGGGGGCACTACATAGGCCGTAGGCGGTGGTGGATACCACATGATTTGATACGGTGTTGGAGCCGGCTTGGGTTGGCTCGCCTTGTAGTAGAAGTGGTACGCCATTGTCGTTGGCGATGGTAGTATTGTTTGGTTTCGACGTTCGGGGTGGAAACGCTCGAGGGTATGGGCGTCGGTGTGCTGTGTTCGTATGCTTGTGGTGAGAAGGAAAGTCTTGTAATGTTGAAAAGGATGATATGTGAGGTATTTGTTTAGAAGCTCGAGATGCTTTGAGCTTTGGAGAGGATCGCAGAGAGTAGATGGTTGGGGAATAAGAAAGAGGGATGGAAGAGGGAGAAGAGGTGCTCTTATGTATCTGGGATGTGGATGTGGTGGTGCCCCTGGGTGTGTTGTACGAGAGTATGAATCAAGAATACCAGGCGTCAGATCAAGATTCAGGGGATTCACAACAAGTAAAGCGTCAGAATGGCGAAGCACAACGCCCCAAACGTAACATGATGACAGAGTAACAGTGAACAACACAGAATGATTTTGCAGCATGCTTGACTCTGTATGATGAAATCGCAGACAAACAACTGCTTGGCAACTTCGCTTCGAATGATAGGTAGTCAGTCTAAGCTAAAGAATAAGGATGATGCAGACTGCAGATTTGCATCAAATAAGAGGTACCTCAGGTAAAGCCAGACAAAAACAATTGTAATAGCTTCGCATTCCTAGATAGAAAGAAGTTCACCGCTCATCATTATCACAGTCCATCCAAATTCCAAAGATCAACGCTCCCCATTCATCACCATCCATCATTCTATCCATCACCCATCAATTTCAGATTATCTCAACGCAAGCCCCTTACCCCGTCCTAGTATCCCCAGGAATCCCTAAGCAGGTCCAAACCTCCACTGCCACCCAGGATACGTCGAAGGCACCACGAGCGGTGCGGGACCTGCAGGACCTGCGGCACTAGGTACCTGGTAAGTGATCTGGTAGACCACTGGTGCCGGCTCTGGCTTCGGTTCTGGCTTCTCCTCCCATCGGATCTGCCACTTGGGTGGCTCGGGTTCAGCAGCCATTGTTTGAGTTTCGGTGGTACACTAGGTGTTTGGGTGGTTATTTGTTTGTGTGTTGAGGAGGGATGTTTGGAGGTTTGAGTAGGGTTTGAGATCTTGGTTGCGGTGGGGGGAAGAAGAAAGATGGAGAGAGCAGAGGGAGGAAGGGCGCTGTTATGTACTCGGCATGGGGTGGTGCTCGGTGATGTGGTGTGGTTGTGGAACATGCGTGGCTCTGGGTCAAAATTACATGGCAGTGGCTTTGAGTCGGGGCTGTCTGGCCGTAAATCAAGATTGCCTACTATGAATCAAGATTCAGGAGGTCGACAACAAGGACGATGACGAAGTGCGGCATGATCAAACAAAACAGTGAACTATGAACAGCGAACACACAGAACAATGGACTGGCACATTTCACCGCGAGCTCAGGGGTCACTGTCTCAAAGACGAAGTTTCAGATCAATGCTTGGTTGAGATTTCGCAGAATCTAGCAGGTAAATATCTCAAGTCTCACAGCCACTGTACCAGCAGCGGCCTAACACATCGCTTCGCTCTCAAATCTCGAATCCAAATCCCCAACCCCAAATTTCATCGCCTCTGCATCCCAATTCCCCAAATCCCACAGATCAAAAAGATCGCGCCCTTGAACCTTTCCCAGTAAGTAATTTGATATCATTCATCAACACAGGCAGTCCCAGCCGCCTCCATCCATCATTTCCGTTACTTCGCCACCCACCCCAGAACCGTTGTCATCCTTCCCGCATGCCAAGATGAAATATCTTGGCATCACGAAGCCTTCCATACCCACCGCTGTCCAGGCGGCGCCGCCGCAGGCTGTGCGGGTGCAGGCGCTGGCGCAGCATCCTTCCATACCCACCTCTGTCCAGGCGGCGCCGCAGGCACTGGAGCTTTGGCTTCCTTCCACGCCCACCGATGTCCAGGCGGCGGTGCAGGAAAAGCCGGAGCAGCCGCTGGTGGTGGATCTGCCTTCGCTTCTTGCCAGACGATTCGATATGCAGGCTTTGGCGGTTCAGGCTTCGGCGCTTCTTTCCAGACGATTTGGTAGGGTGCTGGAGGTGTTGGTGCTGGAGTTGTAGGGGACTTGTAGGCCCAGCGGTATCCGGGCGGGGCGGCGGGGAGGGCAGCCATGTTCGACTTCTGGTAGGGGGTGAGTCGAGGCTGTGTGGTGTGTGGTGGGTGTGTTGGTATGGGGACTTCGAGGTGTCGAAGTCGGAAGGAGTGTTGTTGGTGTTGAAGTGCTCCAGGCACTCTGTGTCTTTGTATGTTGTGTGTTGTTTGTTGTTTGTAGAGAATGGAAAGGTTGTAACGAGGGTTGCTGATGCGTATTTAGATATTTAGACGTTGTAGAGAGGGACTTGGGAAGTTGGAGGTGAGAGGTTTGGAAGTTCGAGACCTGGAGAGAAAAGGAGAAGGAGATAGAGGGGTCTGGGGTGTTGTTATATAGTTGGTATTTGGTGGTGCTGTGCTTTGTGTTGTTGTGCATGGTGTTAGTGATTGTGCATCATACGTGGCTTGGAATCAGAGTGATTGTGTGAATCAAGCTTATCTTACCTCGCGAGCCCCTGAATCGTCGGCCACCTCATCACAATCAAGCTTGCCCTGTCCTTCATCGTCGAGTCGATTCACCAACGGTCAATGAGCCCTCGTCACGCCTTCTGACGTCCCGCGTCATCAACGCCAAACAACATTGACCATTCAGCCCCAGTCCGGGCCCGCCAGGTCCGCCTCGATTCACTCCCGCCCCCCTTGCCTGTGAATCACCATCCCCTTCAATGTCACACCCATCTCACACATCTCATCGCCATGGAAGCACGTGACCCCGTCATAAAACTTGAAAGTTGGATCTTCCTTTATTATTTTTCCTTTTTCTGGATTTCCGGAGACTCCTAACATTCCATAAAGCATTCCACGCAACAGTACAATAACAATCCCCTTCTCTCTTCCTTCCACTTTCCACCCCCTTGCCCGATTGCAAATATTTTTCTTCCATTTTTCCACCCCCTTGCCCGGTTGCAAACATTTAATTTCCTTGATGTTCGTTGATGAGCCACCCAAATAGCGACCTCGGCAAATGCATCCGTTCCATCGCATCGCATCCCACTTGCCATTGGCAAAAACCCGCAAACTTCCTCCCGAAAACGCCGTTGAAAATCGATAACGTCTGTCCCGTTGTTCGGAACTTTACCTCGCAATCTCAGAGAAGCGAATATAGCGCAACCACGCATCCCAGTCTCCCCAAAGCTTTTCTCCTTGAAGTCCTCGACCAGTCCCCGTCATCTCCTCTCATCATACCTCCTATCCGGTCCTGGTCCACCGGGTCCTGGTCCTCTCATCCCATACGGACCTGCCGGAGGCCCACCGCGACTCTCCATCCTAGCCGCCTCCTCCTCCCTTCTCATCTCCTCAATCCTCCTCTGATCATCCTCCAATCTCCGATCGCCAAACCTTCTATCCACATCCATCCCAAACCCTCTTTCATCATGCATTCCCCTCCGTCCCATAATTTGCGCCTGCTGGGCCTGAGCGGCTTGCTGAGCCTGCACCTGCGCATGAGCAGCCGCTCTTGTCATCTGCTGCTCCTGCTCTATTCGCTGTGCTTGCGCTTGCGCCTGAGCCTGAGCTTGCGCCTGCGCCTGCGCCTGCGCCTGAGCATGTTCGGCCATCTGCATCCTCCTAATGTCCTCTCGCTGCGCAGCTTGCTGGGCTTGCACGTGCGAAAGATGGCGATCTTCCTGTACGCGCATGTCTTGCATCATTCTTTGCTGTTGTTGCTGGCTTGACGTATCCATCCTTTCAACACGCTCGCGTTCTAGTTGTAAGCGTTCTTGCTGAAGGCGTTGTTCTTGTTGCTGCTGCGATGGAGGAGGCGGTGGCGGTCCAGGGGCAGATTGTGCACCTTGGCCGGGGGGCCCTTGGTATTGGCGGATTGCGAAGGGTGTGCCGGCGTAGCTGGGGTGCTGCTGATGGCGAGGAGGGTCTTGGCGAATGTCTTGACGGATGTCTTGACGGAGGTCCTGGCGGAGGTCTTGAGGAGGGATGGGAGCACGGGGCTCGTAGCGGAAGGGTTCGTGGCGTGAAGGGGGGAGATCGTGGCGGGGGGCGGGGTCGTAGCGAGATGGAGGTGGGGGAGGTTCGTGGCGGATTTGTTGTTCCGGACGAATGGATTCGGGGCGGACAGATTCAGGACGGAGGGAGTCATGACGCATGGAGTCATGGCGCAAAGAATCTTGACGCATGGGCTCGGGGCGATGGGACTCGTGGCGGAGCTGCTCTTGTCGGATCTGCTCCTGTTGTCGAATTTGATCTTCTCGGATACGGTCTTGTCGAATGGCTTCATGGGTGCGATATTGCTGTGGTTGATGTTGAGGTGGTTGATTGACCATTGGAGGCGGCGCTCTGAAGCCTCCATAGGATACTGGTGTTCCTTGGTGTGTAGCGTATGGTGATGGTGGAGGTGGCTGTGGCTGGGCAAATGCCGCATGAGATGGTTGACCGTAGGGAGACTCAATAATCCGTATTTGGGCTTGACTGGGTGTCGACGAAGGCGCAGTGGTCATCGGTGGTGCTCGATAACCCGACGACCCACGCATGTCCATGGGATCCTGGCGAATAGGAGGTGGCGGCACAGGTGTTGGCTGTTGTCCAGGAGGTGCATACATCTGATGCTGCTGAGCAGGAGACGGCGATGGTTGAATGCGCGAGGGAGGAATCTCGGGGGCGCGCTGCTTCAAGACGGGAGAAGCTTTCGGCGGCTCACTAGGCTCAGCGTTGAGCAGTGAAAATAGGTTGGACGTCTTCTTGACCGGTTGCTCGGCAGGGCGTGGAGGAGGGGGAGGTGCAGCAGGAATGTTCTGCTGCGGTGTCGAGTGACGCATCTGATGCTGCTGTGGCATGGGATGTTGATGTGCATGATGAAGATGTTGCACTTGTTGTGGAGGGGGCTGTACAGGTTGCACAGGCTGTTGTGGTTGGGGAGGAGGAGCTCTCTGCATCTGAATTGGATGTTGAGGAATTGGAGGCTGAAATTCATGACTGGCAGGAGGTGCACTCAGCGGCATCCTCGACATAGCTGGAGAAGGACTCGCTGAATGGACTTTGACGCCAGGAGAGCCGATAACCTCAGCTGTTGCTGTCAAGTTTCGGACTACCTGGGTCCGTGGGTTGAACTGCGACGGTTGAACCATTCTTCTCGTCTCCCCAGTGGGGGTCGCTGGGAGAGACTCCGTCCTAGACATAGCAAGCACAGGTGGCTGAGGACTTTGAGTCGAATAAAGCTCGAACTGATTGATATTGGGACGCTCCATCTCTTGCTTCATGATTTGAGCATGCACTTGTCGCGGCATCTGGGCCTGCATTGGTTGCTGCATCTGCTGCTGCTGTATTTGTTGTTGTTGGTCTTGGCGCAGTGCTTCTTGTCTATTAATATCTTGCAGCATTCGTTGCTGGCGTTCTTGCATCTTGATCGCTTCGTCCCTCTCTTTCGATGCTTGTTGAGAAAGTTGTTGGGCGTCCTTCCGGCTACGCGATGACAGGGGGCCAGTCGAACCGGGACTAGGAACAAGAGGTTGTGGTGTTCGCGGCGAAGCTCCGTGATAGGATGACGATCGCTCGTGTTCTTGACCGAAATATCCCCTTGGAGGAGGCCGGGCTGTCTTGATATTGGCCCCTGATGGCTGGACCACTGGTATAGGCGTCGAAGACTGTGGGGTCTTGCTCCTCAGACCAGTTGGTAGGATCACAGGACTTGCACCTTGTGGAACTGGACCTGCTTGTGCTAAAGCTGGGAAGCGAGAGCTCAAAATAGGTTGAGAAGATGGGGGTTGTGGCATAAGGACAGGTTGGATAGACGACGATGGCGAGTCATCGAAGGTGTCGCTCGCTGAGGCTAGAGTTCTCTGACCAGTTGGTGGATTGTATCGTTGTTTGTTGACAGCAATTGAGGGAGCTGGTAAAGGAGCTGTCGGTAAACCACGAGCTTTCAATTCCTCCGCCCTGTCAACAGTTTCCTTCCAATCTGGCTTTTCACCACCATCCACCTTTCGTTGGTAGTAGTTTTTCACCTATATCATTCGTCAGCAAAAGTGTCATAGATGCAATACAAGGACGTATAAGAAGTACCATTATATGAGTCTTAGATGTCATCCATTTAGCAATACCATGCCAGTCCGTACCGAAATGAGCCAATAGCGCGGGGAAGTCCTGTTGCTCTGGTACACTCCAATAACTCGAAGTCTGTTGAGCGGATCTCCTATCTTGGGATGGAATGGTGGATTCTCCGGGAACGGGGGACGCAGTCGCTGTAGAAGGCACAATCCGTTCTTGACTTACAAAAGTTTGTGGAGCAGCAGCGGACGTGACAGGAACCTGTGTAGCTTGCATTTCTGGGGGAGCATAGGGAGGAGCAAATGTGGCCTGCATTTGAGGCGAACCGGTAAACTGAGGGTATCTTGAAGGATCGCCGAGTGTTCTTGCAGCCCCTGCAGGCGGCTGCCATTCCGACATCGTCATGGGCTGAACCGGAACATTTTCATCCATGGGCTTTGGGGGAGCAGCAGCCGCAGCCAGAAGTTGACTAGCCTTGGCTTTTGCTGCTTGTTCCTTAAGCTTTGCTGCAGCTCTGCCACGTGGTTTCTTGACTGGGGGTGGTCCGTCGGGATTCTCTGCCTTCCAGCCTGCCTTCCTTCCCGGTGTCGGAGCGGGCGTCTTATCTTCGGACTCGGGGGGCACCGCACTACCAAAGGTGGGTGCTGCAAGACGCCTCGGCCGTGTTCTGCCGCCCGTTGTCTCACCGTTCTCGGGTCCGTCTTCCACTTCGTCTCGAGGTTTCAAATCAGCCGTAAGTGCCGTCGACTTGACCTTCTTGCGCTTCCCCCGCCCCTTCGGGCCGTTCGCCTTCAGCTTCTTCTTGAGTTCTTGTTTGTGTTTGCAAAGATAGTAGTGTTGAATGCAATCGGCGAATGTCTTGCCCGGAATGCTCTCAGCAATGCGACCGAAGACTTTGGGATTTTCCATGTATGCCTTCTCAAACAACTGATGCTCTTCATCAGTGAAGTTATCCTCTTCTTCAAAGCATTTGAAGTTCGCAATCACCCTCTCGGGAGGGATGCGATGAGAAGTATCCGCAAAACGTGTGAAGTGCTTTTCATCCTGACCGAGCATATCCGGAATTTCGGCTTCTTTCTCGGTTGCCCTCTTGGCCTTTTCGTCCCGCTCGGCCTGTTCTTGCCGCTCTTTCTCTTCTCGCTTCGACTGTTCTAATACACGTTCCAAATCATGCTCGGTTCCAAACCGGCTTCCAGCGCGTCTGCCTTCGGATCGAGCATCTGCCGCTTGAGGCACTAGGGCCGTTGGAGCGACAGTACTCTTTGCGTCTTCCACTTTCTGTCTCTCCTGGATCGCATCCGGGTCATCAGAGATTGTCCATTTGTTGAACTCGGCATAGAGACCTCGGTAGGTCTCTTGCAAGTCTCGAAGCTCGGATGCTCTGCGCTGGTGTTTCTCAGCAATCAGGATAGTCAAGCCGTGATGGAAATCCGGCGGAAGCTCCAGACTGTTCATGAATTGTTCATCATGTTGCCATGATACGATAGGACCAAAGGGAAGAGATGATATTGGTGGCGTGTTGATTCTTGGCTTGATCGAATTGATATCAGATTTGTCCAGGAGGCGTGCTGGCTTCTGCGTTGTTTCCTCGTCGGTCTCAGTCTCTTCATCATATGGCTCATCTGCATCCACCATTGTCTTGTCCTCAGATTCCTTGTCCTCACATTCCTTGTCCTCAGATTCCTTGTCCTCAGATTCCTTGTCATCAATTTCCATGTGAGAAACTCCATTTTCAACCACCTGCTCGAACTCCTTTTGCGCCTCCTGCTCCGGCTCAGGCTGCGTCTCGATCTCGGGTTCCGGCTCCGGCTTCGGCAAAGTAGTATCAACTCCAGGTAGGTGGTTGATTCTGTCTGCTGGTCCATAAAAGTCCCACCAGATTTCCCGAAGAGCATGTAACTCTTTCGCCGCTTCTCTCAAACTTTCGCGAGCACGTACCTGATGCAGTCGATCCTGAACCTTTGTGATCTCACTTGCAAAGTAAGAATCGTCAATCTCTTCTTCAGAATCAGATTCGGAAGCTTCATCAATTAGACCTTCATTGCGCTGGAGTGGTCTCCTAAATGGACCTTCAGGGACATCAAATGACAGGAGGCCTGCTGATTTCGGTATTCGGGCAGCGATAGCGGCTTCTCGCTTGGCGGCTGCCAACTTCCGTTCATCGACGGCTGATGGTCCCGTGGGAGACTGGGTGGCTGGTTGAGGTGCACTAGCATCGACATTCCCACGAGGGGTCGAATTGACAAGTCCGGGCGCAATCCATTGCAGACTTGAAGGCCTGTCCTGTCGGCTGCCGGGTCTGTTGAGTGGTCGCCCAGCGACAGGCTCACGCTGTGCACGTGGTCCCGTAGGGGCATTAGGGATGGTTGGGGTAGTTGAAAGAACCGCAGGCTTTGGAGGAGCAGGAGATTTTGGTTCGGGGGTAGCACCAGTTCTTTCGGCTTTGGGACCCGTGGGTGGTGCCTTTGCGGCCAGAATCGGAGGACCATGGTTGGCCAATTGTGGTCGGTTGAGAACGGAACCGAAAGCTGGAACCTGCGGCGCTTGAGGTGGAGGAGATGCATTCTGCGAGCTGCCCCAGCGATCACGCGATGCTTCAAGTCGGGCTGGGATATAGTCGGATTTGACGGAATTACGTCGTCCATCCACACTTCCATTACCAATGGTAGAAGGGCGGCGCAGGATTAAATCCTCTCGAACCGGGGTATCGCCAGGCCAAGAACTGGTTTCATGGCGTGGCGAAATGGCAGAAGTCGGTGCCTCAGTATTCGATCTCGAAGGAACACCCTTCCCAACCCATAAATCTCCGGACCGATCCGCCTTGTATCGTTTCGCCTCCAACTCTCTCATATGTCTCTCTTCGGCGCTCCTATCATCGCGGTCACGAATAAGGTCAATATTTCGATTTCGATTTAGGTCCTTCTCGCGATCGTCATAGGCCCATCTGGTTCCCTCCGGAGAGCGACTACGACGATGTTCGCGCTCATCATGATAGCCCCCTCTACCTCGCCCACGTGGCTCCCATTCGCCGCGACCCCGACCCCTTCCTCGCCCAAAGCCGCCTCTGAACGAAGTATTGCCTAGAATCGGGGGGTCAGATGACGAAGATCCAGCGGACAAAGGTCCATCTCTAGAATTCCGCCTCGCCCGGTCGATTTCGAGAACCCCTGGACCATCCCGAATGATGTCTCGCGTATCACGCATTCCTGGCGAACGTGCCCTCCCCAATGGAGGTGGCGACCGTCGGCGTCCTCGGAAGATTTCGCGGTTTCTTCGGTCTCTGTCGTCCCAGTCTCTGTCTCTATTCCGGTCATCGCGGAAAGCAGGGGCAGGTCGGTCTTCGCGTCTGTCGCGGTAATCGCGTTCGTTGGGTAGGCTTCTGTCTCGACTGTCGTCCCGGTTGTAGAAGCCGCCCCTTCCGCGACCTCGGCCTCTGAAAGTGTTGTCGAAATTGATGGCCCGGGGACCACTTGGAGGCTCAACACCGATCAACGCTTTAGGCGCGCGTGGTGGATCGCGTGGCAGGAAGTCTCTGTTGTCTCGACTGCCCGAGTCTCTGTAGCTGTCGTTGCGTGCGGGGAAGGTGCCCGAGTTGGATCTAGAGTCAGTTGATGCACGCTCCGGAGCACCCCTCCGACTGCCATTGAATGTGTTTGAGTCTCGGGGGGAGCGACGAGACTCGCCCGAGTCATACGGTCCGTATGTCGACCTGAAGGCCATGGCCCATCAGCATGCATGCAGGGAGTGGGTGTTGGGATAAAGACAGGCGCTCTGGGAGCTGACATTCATGGCTCTGGCCCGTGGCCCAGGCGGTCTCTGCTAGGTAACTTGGCTGGAGCGAGAGATGGGGCTGCTATGCAGAGTCTTGGGAAGGGGCAGATCGTTGCTTTTATTCGTGCAGTGCGACAGGCTTTGGGCCTCGCGGAAAATGGCAGGCAGAGCACCAGGGTTAGGAAGGGAGGGTTCGTGCAATTCAGGGTATAAGGGCAAGCTCAACCACTGCAAATCTTTGGGGGGGTTGGGGGTTTGGGGGTTTGGTGTTGAGAGGTCGAGGTTCGGTGTCGATGTTGGCCTCACCAGGTCGTGCAGCGTCGACTTGGCCTCGCAGTAGTGTGGATTCGAGATTGAAAGTCAACTTGACGCCTTGGCCGCAAAGAGGGAAAGAGCCGCCCACAGCCCGGTCTATCCCTGCCAGTGTGCACGGCGCCCATCGTGCGGAACGGGTTATTAAAATCGCCGGCAGACGTCAGCCCAGCGGACGAAGGTGTGGCTTTGTATGTATGGTGTTCGGTGTGCGTATGTTGATGTGCATCCGGATTCCAGTCGATATATGTATGGTGCAAAATGGAATAATTCTCTGCCTGAGTGATTATTGCCGTGTGCTAGGATATCCTCGGCCCGCTTTCATCCGTCCATGGTTAATAGTGCGAAGATGCTGCTGGGGAGACATGTACTAAGTACAGTTTATACTCCTCGGTGGGCGCAAACCGTCAACGTCGAATTCCGTGGCTGTGCGTGTCGTCCCGCTCACAAAAATTGACCCACTTTTCCCAGACCTCGGTTCATGACCCACTCAAAGCGTTTTTCGACACGACGTGCACACTTACGACAAAACTCCAACAAGTTTCGCTGTCGTCCAATACTATCGTCAGCCAGTCAGCTGATCTGCTGTGCTGGAGAAGATATGCTCAGCCGACGAGGAGCCTGCATCAGCGTCGTGAACGTCCATATGCGATGAGCACCTAGGGAGAACGAGAAAATTCCTGGCGACGAAAGGACTTTCTGAACGACGAGAAATTCTGGCCCACGGGAAAACTCGGGACCACGGGAAATCCTGGGCCACAAGAAATCCTGGCGGACGGGTAGTTCTGGGCAACGGGAAGCTCTGAGGTTTCGGACGGGTTGAGGTTTCCGACGGGTAGAGGTTCTGAACGAGAAAATCTTATCAAGATTTTTTCTTCGCGACAAGGGTTTAGGAATTGAAGACGAGTATTCCAGAGCGAGAAGTCTGCGGGAGCCTGGGTGACACTAGCCGAGAAAGCTTTCTAGTCGACCAGAAATCCCGAAGAACGGAAAAGTGTGATCGGCCACGGGTTCTCAGGAACGACGAAGCTTGAAGGTTCAGAAGCTCCGAAGAACCTATTTTTTTCTGACGCTCGAGGAGGTTTGAAAGAGCGAACGAACAACTGAGGATGACTTCGAGCACCGGTGCCGCGCCCGCGGGGGCCCAAAATGCTGTCCTCAAGCCTTCCGATGAGATGCCCGCCGGCTCGCAGAAAGTCGAAGAGCTGGATTTCAACAAGTTCGCTGGTGGATCCGTGAACGTGGAAGACCTGATTGACGGCATGAAGCACATGGGATTCCAAGCCAGCTCCATCGCCGAAGCTGTCCGGATAATCAACGACATGGTAACGTCCTATATCTCCGATAAAGCTCAGTCCCGTGACCATGTTGAGACTAACTCGTGACAGCGAGCATGGCGTTGCCCAGAGACCGGAGAGAAGACCACCATCTTCCTCGGCTACACCTCGAACCTGATATCGTCCGGCCTTCGAGGAGTACTTCGATACCTGGTCCAGCACAAACACGTTTCAGCCATCGTCACCACCGCCGGCGGCGTCGAAGAAGACTTCATCAAATGCCTCGGCGACACCTACATGGGCGCTTTCAACCTCCCCGGCGCCGAACTCCGCGCCAAGGGCATGAACCGCATCGGCAATCTCATCGTCCCCAACAGTAACTACTGCGCCTTCGAAGACTGGGTCGTTCCCATCTTGGACAAAATGCTCGAAGAGCAAGAAAGCAGCAAAGGAACTGACGAAGAAATCAACTGGACACCTTCCAAAGTAATTTCCCGCTTGGGAAAAGAAATGAACGACGAACGCTCAGTATACTACTGGGCGTGGAAAAACGACATCCCGGTCTTCTGTCCCGCACTCACGGACGGTAGTTTGGGCGATATGTTGTATTTTCATACATTCAAGACGAGCCCGAGGCAGCTGAAGGTGGATATTGTGCAGGATATTCGACGGGTGAATACACTGGCTGTGAGGGCGAAGAGGGCGGGGATGATTATTCTGGGAGGTGGGATTGTGAAGCATCATATTGCGAATGCTTGTTTGATGAGGAATGGGGCGGAGAGTGCGGTGTATATTAATACCGCGCAAGAGTTCGATGGAAGTGATGCGGGGGCGAGACCGGATGAGGCGGTGAGTTGGGGAAAGATCAAGGTTGGGGGTGATAGTGTGAAGGTATGTGGAGGTTTTGTGTGAGAGCGGAAAGCTGTAGGTGCTAATGAGTGTGATAGGTGTATGTGGAAGCGACGGCGTGCTTTCCGATGATCGTCGCTGCGACATTTGCGAGGCCGGATAAGGATTTGAGGAAGGGTGATGAGAATGGTGATGGGAAGAAGGTTGGTGATGAGGCGGGTGATGGAAAAGCTGATGGAAAAGGCGACGAGAAGAAGAGCGACGAGAAGAAGAGCGACGAGAAGAAGAGCGACGAGAAGAAGAGCGACGAGAAGAAGAGCGACGAGAAGAAGAGCGACGAGAAGCAGACGCCTTGAAATAGAGCTGGTACGGGTAAACCATCTTCGAACTACGGTTGAACAACTCTTTCCCAACCAAGGATTGCTCGAGAGCCGCGGCGTGATCGTGGCCAAATGCGAAAGCGAAGTACGGCCTCAGGAACACATATTCCCTCACAGAGTGAAGACGGGGAGGGAAGGAAGCCTTTATACCCCAGAGGAGAGGACAGCAGGGTTCCCAAAACTGGGGCCCGGTCCTCTAAAATGAGGTTGTGGTTATGTCGAGCGGATATTATGACGCTAAGAAAAAAAAGTCCAGACAGCTCTGGCGGTGACTCGTCCGCCTAACTAAGAAAAATGAACATAACGAAATAAAAACACGTGCTGCGATAGCGATACTTATCACATCCTAGATGAATGGTTCTGCTAATGTCGGGTAGATAATATGAAGCTAAGAAAACGCCCGGACAACTCTGGCGATAATGGGCGCAGGCTGCAGCCTAGCCAAGAAAAAGAATATACCGATATACAGAGACGTGCCGTGATAGCGATACTTGTCATATTTTAGGTGAATGGTTCCACTCAGGAGCTGAGAAAACCACTAGGCAAATGACATCTCTGGCTAAGTAAGAACCAAACTCAGCCGGAGGAGCAGCCCAATCAGAAGAATGAATATAATGAAATAAAAGCACCTACTACTACTAGTGTACCATAATGATAGTTGTTTGGTTTTAGATGTTTCGTGATATTCGTAGGAGCGCAAGGCGAAGCTACTAGACCTAGCAATGTACTGGGCTAGAGGCCGATGTCAAAAATGACGCTGTGGCATGGTCAACAACCATGTCACAGTGTCACAAAATTTATTTAGCGTCACCCGCACCTGCGCGCAACATCACAAGCTCGCACTCAAGCTCCAGCTCCAACTTCAACCCCCGACCACGGACGGCTCCAAGCCACCTCCACGTTCGCCCACTTGCCCAACCACTGGCCGTTGCTGTATCGAAAATACTGCGAGCTGGCGTTACGATAAGCAAAGGACTCTCGCATTCTCGAGCTCTCCCCCAGGCTCACCCACCCACACCAACCGCCCACCATGTCCTCCCTCTACAACCTCGAGCCCCAACCCACCGCCTCCTGCCTCCTCCACACCACCTCCGGCGACATCAGCCTCGAGCTCTTCGCGCAACAATGTCCCCTCACCTGCCGCAACTTCCTCCAACACTGTCTCGACGGCTACTACGACGGTACAATCTTCCACCGTCTCGTCCCCGGTTTCATCCTACAAGGCGGTGATCCCACGAACACCGGCGCTGGCGGCGAATCAATTTTCGACGGCGGCACATTCGGCGCCCCACGCGACACTTTTCCCCCTGCCGGACACTGGCCCGCCGAAGAGCGCAAGGGCAAAAATGCCGGGCCGCAAGGAGTGGGGTTTAAAGATGAATTTCACAACCGGTTGAAGTTTAATAGGCGAGGACAGGTGGCTATGGCGAATGAGGGGACGCCGGATACAAATGGGAGTCAGTTTTTCTTTACGCTGGGGGAGTGTAAGGAGTTGCAGGGGAAGAATACGTTGTTTGGTAGAGTGGAGGGGAACACGATATATAATTTGCAGAAAATGGGGGAGGCGGAGTGTGAGGAGGGGAGCGAGAGACCGCTTTATCCGACGAGGATTACGAGCACGGAGGTGTTGGTTAATCCGTTTAAGGATATGGTTAGGAGGGAGAGGACTGCTGCGCCGGTACAAAAGGAGAAGCCGGTGGAGAAGAAAAAGAAGAGGAAGGCGGGGAAGCAGTTGTTGAGTTTTGGAGATGAGGAGGGTGAGGAGACCACGGTGCCGGTTAAGAAGACGAAGTTTGATACGCGAATTGTGATGGATGTTGAGCCGGAGGCTTTGCCTGTGCGGAATGCTGAGTCGACCTCCAAACCGAAATCAAAGTCCACCGAGAAGAAGGCAGAAAAACTCGTCAGGAAACCAATCTCCCGCTCTCCATCACCAGCGTCAGCGCCAGCACCAAAATCCAAGCCCTCCACCTCGAAACCCAAATCCCCACCTCGCCGCTCATCCGTCTCACCCTCACCATCCCCCGAACCACAAGTCCAAAAAGTCTCTTCCCTCCTCGACGAAACCAACGCGCAAATCGCCCAACTCAAAGCCTCCATGCGCCGCAACGTCCAAACTGCCCCTGTCCCCGAAAAGAAGAAATCGGCACTCGAAGCCATGATTCCTTCGACTTCCATTCGGGGACGTAAACGCGGCGCTGCTGCTAATGGCTCAGCATCCAGTGATGCACAAGCCCTCGCCATGCTAAATGCTTTCAAAGCGAAATTAGACAGCGCCCCTGCCGAGAAAGCAGATCCTGCTCCGTCTGCCCCAGAGCCAGAAGAGCCTGGGGAAGTCGAGCCGGAAGCGAAAAGGAAAGACGATACAGGAGATGACGAAGCAGCGCTCTGCGACCTACATTTCATCGCCGATTGCCAATCGTGCAAAAAATGGGACACAACCGCTACAAATGACCTGGAAGATGATGACGACAAGGGCGACAAGTCATGGATGTCGCATGCATTGTCATTCAAAGCCGATAAGCTGGGGAAGGATTTGAGTTATCGCAAGAAAGCGGAAGAGGAATTGGTGGTTATTGATCCGAGAGAGAAGGCGAGGACGCTGAAGGAGGAGAAAAAGGCCCAGAGGGAGGCGAGGAGTGGGGGGAATACGGGGAGGGAGTGGGATGCTAAGAGGAATGAGAAGATGGCTAGGCAGAGTGCTTTGGCTGGGAGGGGTGCGAAATGAAACCCCGGTGGAAGATAGGAGGATACGAGAATGGGAGACTGGCAAATATGGCGCCATTACCTCAAACTACGCGGATTCGACCACGTTGATGGATGTGGTGAATGTGAGTGAAAGCATTTCGAAGACTCGCCATCGACTATGCGAAAAAACTCACTGCTGGTGTGGATGGGACGAACGAGGATGCTGAGTTGTGTGAATCCGGATGGTGGTTGAATGGTGGGTGAATCATCGTATGTTCTGTTTTCTGATGTCATGTCCTCCTGGAGGTCTGTTCCTGAGGTGGGTGCGATTGCGTGAGTGACTGTTTGATGATGCTGCGCTTTGTCACTTTCCTTCTCGTTTGCCCCCTGAATTGTGGATTCTAGGTAGGGTAACCTTGGTTCAGGTCTGAGCTGAATCTTTTATGTTTGATGCTCCTACGCCAATTGGCCTTCCTTGTTCTCAAGGCTGAAGATCATTCTTGTTCTGCCGAGCTTGTCGCGCTGTGAATACTATTCTAGTACCGCGCAGTCTTATTGCGCTCTGGGTAGTATTCTTATTGCGTTGGCCTTTGTTCTGGTCTGAATACTCTTCGTGTACTGTCTGATCTTGTTGCGTTGTGAAGGTCCATTCACACTAGCAACATTGACTCAACGTAACATATGTGATATGGCTCACAATATCACAACTCCACCTCATACTTGCTATATAATAGCACCACAGATCCTCTACCTCCTTTTCTTTCTTCCTTGCACAACTCTCAACCTCGCGGCGCGCAGAACCTCCCTCTCCAAGCCTCTAAGGATACAGAACCCTCAGCCGTAACACAGACATCCGTCATCATCACGCAGCTTGTCTACCAAGAACAAACAAACACAACAAGCAGCAGCGTGATACATCCCAGCATACTGCGCAGACACAAAACAAGACAACCACCAACGCGAAATACCACAAGTCGAATTCCAAGAACCACCGCGCACAGAACGATGGCCCCCAAATTCCAATACCGCTTCATTCCCACCGACTCCGCCGCCGCCCCGGTCATCGTACCATTCACCTGGGCCGGACCACCTGCACCCTTTCCACCTCCACCCCCTGCGCCTCCAATGGCAGCTCCTCCTGGATTCAAGTGGAAGTGGAAGACCCCCGAATCACCTGCTGCACCCGCATCGCCCGCACCGCCTGCTCCCCCAATGCCAGCGCCTCCTGGGTTCGTGTGGAAGTGGAAGGATGGTCCAGCACCAGCTGCTGCGCCTGCTGCGCCGACGCCACCAGAACCGCCTGTGCCGGCTCCGCCTGGGTTCAAGTGGAAGTGGGTTGCTGCTAAGTGATGCGTGGATGAGAAGCGGAAGCTCGAGGGTTGGGATGTTGGATGGCATGGCAGACGATGACAGATCGCCTGCGCTAAGACATTTGTGTTGAAACTCGAACGGAAGGATGGATGGGTGGATGGATGGATGGATGGAATGGATGGGACGGGATGGAGCCGCAATGCAGTTTCCATGAATTTTGGACTCCTCATCAACTAAATTTTCAGTGTGGATCTATGCAGGCTTTGGCGGTGGAAATGGATATGGACGGCTTGGATCACAGAGATACTACACATGTCGGAGCTGGAACTTCAGGTTCTAGGGCAACATCCTAGCGATGTGTGGTTTACAAAATTACAGATACTGTGGTTCTTCATTGTTGTTTTTCTCTGCTGCAATTGCTAATTGGCAGTCTGGAAGGCCTGCAAGTGACTGGTTCATAATGATAAAATCGGGCAAGCGACCAAAGGCAAAATTTCACAATTTTACGAGTACTTCAGTCAGATATCCAATAAATTATTTCCATTTCTTGTTCTCCCGCATGCATCGAATAAACGGTTACCATTCAAGGCGGGTTTCAATAATTCGGTGTGAGTATTTTGTCTCCAATGCGCGAATTCCTCGGTTGGTTTTGGCTCGCGTGCTCGCGCCCCCTTGCTGCAACCTCCCCTTTGATTTGCCATCTCTCTTCACCCTTCCCCCAACCACGTGCAATGATTCGAACAGCTATTCATTGGAATTCTCCTAGCCAGCAAGTAAGGTCGCGTGTTATTTCCGCCACTCTCCAAATTTTCCCTTGCCATGATGTCTTCCTCCTCTCTCCACCATCTCTCCATCTCTCACAGAGAAATGCACTCCATCAATCGATCAACATGAGCAACAGGCCAAGTTCCCCTCGAGGAACAGTTTTTCGTTTAATCTTTACGTTTGTTTTACTTTGTGCTATTGGACTGAGGGAAGTACGATGTTTCGAAATCACCGAACCGCCATACTATCCTGGTGCTTTTCAGACGGCTACTTTCCAGCCGCAGATTACGGAGGCGCCTTATGATCCGAAGGAGGCAGAGAAGATTAGGAAGAGTGATTTGAGTAGGGAGAGGCAGGCGATTGGGATTGATTTGGGGAGTACGATGATGTACGGTTGTTTTTTCTACTTTGTCGTCTTTGTCGATGGTCAAGAGTCTGCAAGTCTAGTTGCGATACAATTGCTAATGAGGTTTCAAAACACATAGCAAAGCAATCCTAGCCCACACCCCCACAAACTTCACCGTCCTCGCCGACTCCGCCGCCCCCGAAGGCTACCGCACCTTCCTACACGTTGCACGCCAAGCCTTCGTCTCCGCCCTCGCCTCCAATCCCTCCCTATCCAAAACTTCCACCCCCGTCGAAATCCTCGCACCAGACAACTCACCGGACGGTTTGCAGCAAGATATAGAAGACTTCCGCGGCGGCAAAGCAAAACACGCGTTCAGGAGAGCAGATAAGGAAGCTAAAACTGACGATGGCAATGGAGGGTTGAATCAGAGTTTGTTTAGGAAACATGTGGTGATGGCGCTGCGGGGGACGAAGGAACTGCTGAAGATTAGGCATAGGATTCGGTTGGAGACGGCGGTGGTGGCGAGTTTGGATTGGTTGGGGGAGGTGGGGAGGGAGGCGGTTAGGGAGGCGTGTGTTGTTGAGAGGGTGGATTGTTTGGTGGTTGTGGGGAGGGTGGATGCTGCGCTGATGCTTGAGGATGGTCAACGGGAGGAAAATAAGAAGAAGGAGGAGAAGGTGAAGTTGAAGGAGAGGAAGATTTATAAGGTATTTGTTGATGAGAAGGATACGGTTGTGGGGTCGGCGGATGGGCAGCGGCAGCAACGGCTAGAGGTCTCGGAGAAGGCGAAGCCGGTGGTGTACAAGCATGCGAATGCCACGGCGGGCAAGGAGTCTGAGGATGAGGAACTGGTTATGATAATCGATCAGTCAATGCAGCATCTGGACATCCATTTCCGTGGAAAAGGGGGATACAACCAACTAGATTCTCTGGATGAGCTACAAGGAGCATGGGTAGAAACACAGATAGCCCGCACCATCAGTCCCGACGGCGAAGCAACCCCAGAAAACCAGCTACAAAGGATCTTGGAAGGAGCCATGTTCGCCCGCAAGCGACTCTACGCATCGGATGTCGATGAAGCCAAACACCATTCCGAAGGCACTTTCCTCGACCCCTTGATGAACATGTATGGTGCACAGGTTCCTGAGGACAAGCGCACACAGGAGACTCTTGATGAGTTGAATGCGATCAAGATGAAAGGACTAATGCATCCGGGGAGAATATATTTGTATGAATGGAAGGATATGCCTGAATTCGAATATGAGTTGAAGAAGTGGGAGCTGAGGAAGGCGGAAGATGCTTATGTGAGGGCACTGACTGAGGCTTTTAAGTGGTCGCTGTTAGATCAGGAGGCTGTCAACACTTACTTGGAATGTATGTCTCCTCTCTCTCCTGGCCCGATTTTCTTTTGAAACTCGTCGAAGATGATATACTGACACACTCAACAGCCCGAGGCAAAATCCACCGCAGCGAGCGCCAGCAAATCATCCGCAAGCTCATCAACAAAACCCGCTCTCCAGGCCACTCCTGGATCCGCAAGCCATCCAAAGTCATCATCACCACCAAAGACACCACCGATGCGCCACTGTTAGCCAAAGCTTTGGCTAACGTCTTCAAAATGCCTCTTTCTATCAAGAAGATGGAAAAGGCGGGGATGAAAATGATTGGAGCTTGTGGTGGGAGGGATGCGAGGCTCTGCAATGTTGATCTGAAGGGAGTGGATTCTTGGGAGGTTGTGGGGAGGGGTGCTGCGTTGGAGGCGTATAGGGTCTTGAAGGCGAGGGATAGTGGAGAGGCAAGTTGTGATGCGGGGGAGAGGCCGGCGAAGTTGGCGGTTGAGCATGATGAGCTGTAGGGTGGGAGTTGGAAAGTTGGAAAGTTTGTTTGGTGTAAGAGGCTGTGGTCGTGATTTGTAGTGTTTTCTTGCATTTTCCATTGAAAAATATACAAACAAACATTTCAGTTTCTTCTACGACACAAGCATCAGGAAATAAAGACAGTGGTTTGGTGTTTGGTGGCCAGAGTCTTTTCCCATTCGAAGCAAACTATCTACCTACCTAGACAGCGCATGCTTGGTATTCCGTTCAAAGCAGGGGTATCATCCGTCAGGTCTCCTGTAAACGCCCGACCCCTGAAAAAAGCAAACTTCTCCCCATTCACCCAGCTTCACCAAGCCCAGACTGTCCATATCTTCCCCTGATGCAAATCCCAGCTTCCCAAACGCTCCGTATGGTCACACGCATCCGTGTCATCATACCCCAAGTCTCCCCTATCCCTTCTTCAACGTCAGAGTCAAGACCAGGCACATAACTGCAATACCCAGCACGACCGCCCTCCACGCCCACATGAGGCGGTACTCCCGGATGATTCTCTGCCTCGCCTTCCACGCATTATAACCGAATCCACCGCCCTGTTCCTCTGCGCCCACACCGTACGAGCGCAGGTTGCGGATAGCCCTAGCACCACCCACGTAACAAGCTTCACATGGTCCGATTGGGAAACCAACGAGATCTTCGGGCAGCGGTGATCCCTCGTGAAGCTGGCGTTGGACCATCGCGTTCATCTGGGCGAGGGTCCGAGGGAAGCCGGAGTCTCGGTTGATGCAGAAGATGCAGCGTTGGAAGTTGAAGTTGATGGTGGGAGGTGCCGGAGGAGGATTGTAGGCGTGAAGCTCACGTGTGTACCTGGTCCAGTTTGCGGGGGGAGGTGGCAGATTCATTGTGTTGTGGTAGTGGGTGGTGCGGCCTGCTTGCTCTTCTTCTTCTTCTTCGTCTTCTTCGTCCTCTTCTTCAACTGGTGGAAGAAGGAGGGGAGTTGTTTCGGTAGGTTGAAGGCGTGGAGTTCTTGCAGAGAACGAGGCGCGACGAGGAGTGGTTGATTTTGTAGGATCGGGCGAGGTTGGAGGCGAAGTTGAGATGCAGAATCCGGAAGAGAGGAGGGATCCGAAGTGTGTGGGGGAGGAGGGTGAGGCAGGTCGACGGTGGAAGTTGAGGCCTGTTTTGACTTCTGAGGCTGCTTCGCCTTCGGATTCTGAGTCCTCGAAGACGGGAGGGAGTGAGGAAGCAGCTGCGCGCAGTTCAGAGTAGGAGTGAGTCGCCCAGAAGGACGAGTTTGGCGGGCCTGAGGGCGGGATGATGTCGAGATTGTGTTGCGGCGACTCTTCTGGGATGGTCTCGACTGTGGGAGGCCTGTAGTGGCTGCGGCGGGGAATATGTCGAGGCAGGGACCTCGCAGCAGCAGCTTCACCCCCGATTGGCGGTGAAGTGGCGCGAGAAACGGATCTGTTTGAAGAATCCTCGTGCCGGATAGGCCTCTCAAATGAGTTGATCATGGGCATCTGAAGCTCACAGCGAGCTCCGGTCCAATCCTCACAAACAAGTGAAGATGTGGGTGCCGCAGGCGAAGAAGGCGCGTGAGGTGGAAGAGTGGGAGCAGACGAAGATGATGCGCCACGGATTTGGGCAGACCAAAAGGTCCGGTCAGTGGGCTCGGGCGAGGTCGGAAAGAAGTCAAAGGGATTGTTTGCCATGACTGCTGTGGTGAGGGGTGGTGGGGCAGGAGTGGTGAAGGTCTCCGGCCTGTGCGGGCGGAGGTGATGGGATGGTGGTGTTTGGTGGCGGAGAGGGATTGCGGGCGGAGATGGTGTTTGCTTTTGTAGACAAGTGCTCCCGGAGTTGAAGGTGAAGCTGAAGTTAGGCGGAGACCGGCCGATGGACACGGCTTGTTAGTACCATTAGTGCTTGTCAGTACCATCAGTGCTTGTCGGTACCATTGATACTTGTCAGTACCATTGAAGCTTGTCATTCCATTAGAAGGTCTGAATACATTAGAAGTTCTCATTCCATTAGAAGTTCTCATTTCAGGAGGTTCTTGTTGACTCAGGGGTTCTTATCCTGTCTGTTTATAGCAGTAAAACAAACTGAGAAAGAAATACATCGATCCGTATAACTACGGTGCCATAAGAAACCTTAATATGAATTATAATCACAAATATCAGGGGACAAAGCCTCCCTGAACTGTTTGAACTATCTCTGCTTCTTTCGATTACTCCAAATAACTCGGATTATTCAAAGTAATTCTGGATATTAGAAGGAACTTGGAATATTCCTGATTATTTAGGATACTCGCAATTACTTCGGATATTCTCAACTACCTCGGATATTCCAAGTAACTTTGGATATTCCAAGTAGCTTTGGATATTCCAAGTAATTTTGGATAGTCCAAGAACCTAAACTTGAGAGGTCTTAATCGACTTGTGAGGCTCTAAATGGCTTGGAATATCCAAAGAAACCTGGAATATCATGGACTTCTTGGAAGGCTCTAGACAATATGAAACAGTCCAAAGAACTTGAAAGCTGCAAATGACGTGGGATCTGCGAGAAATTTGAGAGGTTCCAAACGGCTTGTAAGGCTCTAAAAGACTGGGGATATTACAAGAACCTTGGTATATTCAAAGGAACTTGAGAGGCTTCAAACGACCTGGGAAGCCCCACTCGACTTGGGTGTTCCACATGACTTTGACAATTCCAGACGACTTAGAAGGTTCCAATGACTCCGGAGGTTCCAACGAGTTCGGAGACTCCAAACGACTTGGGATGCTTCAAAGGACTCGGGAGATTCCAAACGACTTGTAAGGCTCTGCTCGACTCGGGATTTTCCAAGGAACTTGGGATGCTCCAAATGACTTGGGGGGCTCCAAATGACTTGGGAGGTTCCAAATGACTTCGGATATTCAAAACGACCTGAGAGGCTTCGATGACTTGGCCGATATCCAAGAACTTGAGAGGCTCCAAAGGACTTGGGATATCCAAACGGCTTGAGAGATTGCAAGGAACCTGGGAGGTTGCAAATGACTTGAGATGGTCCTAATGACTAGGGTATTTCTGATGCCTGGGGACTACCAGCTGTTACCCCTATTCATTTCTTTTTCGATCTTCGTCCCACTATACTTTTCACCCAGAAACCAAGGCAAGAACATTCTGATAAGCGACAACATGTCAAATGTCTCCCCTGAGCTTCACTTCAACATCGTGCCGATGCTGTGGTTCAAAAGATGATACCACGGTCTGTATCACCATAATGATCAGGTATCCATGCTCATAGGGATTGAGGAAATAGGTATGCGTGAAAAATGGTGGCTACCGTTCACCTCAAAAGTACCACAGAGAATAACAAAGTGAGCAACAGCTTGACAAAACATGCCTCTAAGCCCTACTCCAGCACTATACCGGTACTGCGGCTCAAGAACTAGAGCCTTCCTCAGCGACCATCATTGCTAAAAAGATAGACGGACAACACATCTTAAAGTAGGAAACTTTTGCCACCGGTTTGCTTGACCATGTGCGTGACTCAACACAGGTGCTCCTTTCATCCACAGAAGAAACAATCACTGTTCTCTGAAGCCATGTGACATGTTCTCGCATCATCGTCATATGCAACCCTGCAAAACTTTCATGTTTCGATTTCCCGAGCACGAGACATTTAGGACTCCACGAAAAACTTGCAGTTGCAAAAACGTCTATCTGGCAGAGACTTCTCCGACCAAGTCACCTCACACAAAAGTCGTACCACAACAAAACCGTTCAAAGTCAAGTGGCAAAACGTGAATCAAGAAAGCCACCAAGGCGCGACAGCGTCTACCTAACCTCACGTCGACCGCATCTCCCCCACCTCCCTCACCAACCAATTCTCCCACCACCTTGTCTCCCCCCTCCCCTCCTCCCTACAAACCGCCCCCCTCTCCTCCGCCATCTGCAATTCCTCAACCGCCACCCCCAAACTCCAGCCAAACCTCTCCGCCACATGCTGCACCGTAACACCCCTGCCCCACAACCCCACATCCCAGTTAACCTCCATCCCCTCCATCCCCTCATCGCCCTCCCAATGCAATTCCTGAAGCCACTTCAGCAGCGCCTCAATCGTTCTCTCATCCGTCCTATCTGCTCCCTGCACCACAAGCACGCCTGACTTAAACTCCCTAAGTCTCACCGGCAAGTGTAGTTTCTCCCACAACCTAGCAGCTTTCACGAAATCAGCCGGCGAAACAAGTTCCACGCCGCCCCTTGCGCGATTAAATATCGCCCACAGATCAACAAGCGAGATAATCCCCCCCGCTTTCTTCAGCACACCTCTCGCATCATCCGTCAAAAACTCGGCCAAATTCCGCGCCAACTCCGTCAAGTAAAGCGTCGCCGAGCTACTCCCACTACCCAACATATCCTTAGTAGTAGCCAAACCCAGCGCACTAGCCGATTGTGCTAGCAACGCATTCTCCTCAGATGTCCCAGCCTGACTTGCAAAAGATTCTGCCAAAGCAATGATTTCTTTAGCAGACGCCATGAGCGCTTCAAGGTCTTCGAATGCACTGCCGATTACTAGTTCGTTGTTTTTGCGCATTGCTAGACGGCGCTGCTCGAGGCCTGCTATGCCGACAGTTTTGCTCCCGGAGGGGCTGGAGGACATGCTGCCGTCTTCGTGGAAACTGTCTGGACGGTTGGGTTTTGGTACTGGAGGAGCGTTTTGGAGAAGCCATTTGCGTTGGGTCATGGCGTTCTTGAGGCGTTCGTGGAAGATGTCGCCGCCGCCGGCTCGGAAGGAGAGTTTGATGACTTCGAGGTTTTGGAGGGAGGGGTGGAAGAAGGTGTGGAGGATAGGGCCGGGGGATTCTTCGCGTGAGGTGTAGGGTTCTGTGGTGCTGTGCTGGGGTTCTTGGGATAGTGGGGCGCCGCAGAGTTCGCAACTTAACAGTGATGGATGGTTTAAGAAAGTGCAGCGAGGACATTGGAATGAGCCGTCGTTTGACCCAGGGGCGTTAGGGAGTTGCGCTGAAGGGATGGTTTCTAGACTGTGTGAAAAGCCAGTCGTGGCCTCAACCGGACGTCCACGGATAGGCATCGACGATGATATCGTACTTGGCGCCGGTCGATTCGACGCACCTGCCACGGCGGCCTTCAGCACTTGGGCCAAAGGAGGCTTGATACCACAGGCTAGACATGGTGGCAAAGGTGTACGCGCGCTGGCAAGCGTTGGGTCGAAGTTCGAGGAGACAGGATTGGAGAATGTACATATGGTGCAGACCCATGTGGCATTGCTCGCGGGCGGAGGCTCCGGTCGTGAATAGGGGCTTTCTGTCCGGGGCAGGGGAGAAGGCGTTGCGCTTCTTGAGGGAGTATTGAGTCCGTTCAGGCCCTTGTTCTGGAGTGAAGAGCGTCTTGAAGGCTTGGGTACGATGGTGATCTTCGGAGATGATTTGAGAAAGCCAGCCTGTGTAAGGTGTGTTAGAAGGTGGATCACGGTTGTGAAGCGTGTCCGAGACACTCACGTAGAACTCATGCCTCTCCACCTCCTTCAAGTCAATTGCAACGGAGTTTTGCCTCGGTTTCTCATTGTCGACGTAGCAAATACGGTGGGAAGTCAAGTAGGCATGGCCGTTTTGGTACTCGGGGATCTTGTATTTCCTATTTCAAGATGGTCAGCTCGAAGCTCTAGGTTCGCTGTGACATCTCGAAGTCCCCAAGACTCACCCCTCGTACAAGCCGACATTGTCTTGCACGAACAGCAGCACTTCATCCGGGAGCAGCGAAGGCCGGAGGGCAGTGGTCAGGTCTATCCGTTTCAGGGACATTCGGGCGGTCCCTGTGAGGCTTTCTTTGCGAGATCATGATGTCGTGCCCAAAGGCGTTCCTGTCATTCAGACTCCGCCGCGGGGCTGGAAATGCCTCGAGTCTCCCCGATAACAGGCTTATCGCCAGGCACGTGCCGCCACTCTGCGAGCGCAGTTCTGAGACCGCGTGGCCTGTCCGCCCAGCGTATTCTGTGGCACAGGTCTTCTTAGCCCCTTCATTTTAGGCTTGTGGCTTGTCGATACTAACGCTCCGTCTCACCTCTTCCCTCATGCCTTCTCTCCCCACGACTCTCTGGACACATTTTGGAGCCCATCACGCTTAAGTCTCTCTGTCGTATCGCTTACCGTGACCTAACCCGCGAACCTCTGTCGAATACTAACCAGTTCACCGCGACGCCACCTCGCATCGCTTTTTCTCGCTCTAATGTCGCTTAACATGACTCCTTGGGCCGGCCACCCTCCACCGCCTGGAACCTATCCACCGCCGGCAGGAGCGTATGCTATGGCTGGTGAGTTGCCTCCTTCCTCCGCCACGACTTTAAATCTGCGCACTACAAAGATGTCGTCCTCCTCGCCGCCCAACTCGCCGGCTAACGAAGCAGCAGCACCACCGCCCGCCTTCACCGCCGTACCTGTCCGACAAGTCTTTGAGCAGCGCCCACCTCCGAACGCGCCACCCTACTACCAACCTCTCCCACCACCAACATCGACCGGCGTAGCAACGCAGACCAAGAAACCCACGAAGATCGAGTGGCCGCAGTCGGTGCGCAACTACGTCCAGCGCTCGTTCGACCCCTCCAACTCGTACCACGACGTAGTGAAGTCCGACGTCGAGAAGAAGTTGAAGGAGGTCATTACGCACGCTACTGACCAGGGCACTCTGATGACTACTGACTGGGACAATATGCCTCTGCCACAAGAAATCGTGCGTTCCGACCGTGCGCATGCCCAGGCTCACGCGGCCTGGGCTGCTGCTACCCAGATGTCGGCCGTCACCCCCATATCTGCCAACCCCAATTCTGCTGCCAAAGCCATGGGTGCCATGGATCTCGACCACACCCCACGGAAAAGAAAGTCCCAAGAAATGACCGATGAGGCCGCTTCAGCCTACCGTCCGTGGGGTAACACTAACCGTATGGAAGATCGCATCTCTCAGCCCCAAGCCAACAAACAACAGGCCAAATCAAGTAAGTTACAGAAGCTGGAGAAACGTCGCAACCGCTTCGAGGGCGGCTACCAATCCACGTACAAGCGATCTCCCAGCCCAGAAGTCAATACCGGCCCCATCCGCGGTACCTGTCAACAACTCGAGAAGAATTACCTCCGTCTTACTGCTCCTCCTGTCCCTTCGGCAGTCCGCCCCGAGTCCATTCTCAGACAGACCCTCGACCTGCTGAAGACTAAATGGAAGAAGGAGCGCAACTACAACTACATCTGCAATCAGTTCAAGTCCATGCGCCAGGATCTCACCGTCCAGCGCATCAAGAATGAATTCACCGTGAACGTCTATGAGATACATGCCCGTATTGCCTTGGAGAAGGGGGATTTGGGTGAGTATAACCAGTGCCAGACACAGCTTCGATCCCTTTACGCACAAAATCTAGGAGGCCATCCCGTAGAGTTCAAGGCGTATCGTATTCTGTATTTCATTCATACTGGTAACCGCACGGCGTTGAACGACGCTTTGGCCGATCTAACCCCAGCAGAAAAGGAGGAAGCTCCTATCAGGCACGCCCTGAGCGTCCGCTCAGCTCTAGCCTTGGGCAACTACCACAGATTTTTCCGTCTCTACCTCGAGACGCCCAACATGGGGGCCTACCTCATGGACATGTTCGTCGTCCGTGAGCGCCTCCTGGCACTTTCCAAGATCTGCAAAGGGTACGTTTCCAAAAAGCCCAATCCTCTCTGCAACAAGCTTAACATTTTCACAGCTACTGGCATCAAGAAGTGAAGTTGCGCTTCATTACCGAGGAACTGGGTTTCGAATCCGACACAGATACCGCTGATTTCATCCTTAACCATGGTGGACAATGTGGCTTCACCCAGGGCGATAACGAGGAAGTTCGATTGAGCGTCGACAAGGTCCGTCAGATCTTCGAAGATGCCTCAAAAGTGGCATTCAGCAAGGTCGACATCAAGGGCCAGCTCTAAGCCAATCGTCTCCGCCTCTGCCAATGCCTCCCCCTGTGCCCTTTCGTTACTTCCTTCAGTCTCCTTTCGATGGTTCTTGTTTCCCGTCGTCGTCAAGCTTTGTTTCCATCTTCGCATTTACGGCAATGATGGACGAACGGACGATCTGGGAGGTTCCACGATTTCTGTTTCCGGGAGGCATATTTGATTCGCTATAGGCGTGGCTGCATTGCCACGCGTTACGGCGTTCCTCGTCCTTCTCCCCATGTTCCTCGTCGTCATTTCCTATGCCCATCCTCTTTGACGGTCCACAGTCCACCATCCCCCCAATGTACCGCGACGAGGCAATTGTATCTTTCATTGGGATTTCAACGTCGTCTTTGCGGGTTCTGCGGTTTTCTGAGGAAAGGGTGTCTGGGAGTGGGTGGCGATTTGCGATCTGGGAGTGGACTATTTCCCATGCTAGATCGGAGGGAGGCATTTGTCTGGCCTGATGTGCCTGATGTTTCGGCTGCATTCATTGCATTCTTCCACATATTGCATTTGCGAGGAGCATGGAGCACGGGAGCCCAGGAGCACAGGATACTATGCGCCGATGGGATTGGTTGATGATACCTGGGTGGAAACGCACAGTTAGATCGAAAATAATGATGGTATGGGCATGAAAATATATATCTGCTGTTATGAATCGAGGGTGATAGGTGACTCTCGTGACTTTCTATGTTAATCAGTGCGCGCCTCCAGAGGAGCCAGTCGAGTTTCCCTGTGCCTAACGTCTGTTGCTCTGTATTACCCACAAGCCAACCATCGTATGATACTTAAGCTTCCAATTTGACGTCAGGAGAGGCAGAAACGGGTTCCGGGCAAACCGAGCAAGGTAGTTTATGTACCCAGTGATGACATCGTTCGGAAGTGTACCTAATGATCCGCATAAGCCATAAGGTCAAGGGCTCTGGCCAGGCCTGGAAGATAACAGAGTATCCAAGCTCATCAATCGGAACATTACGAAAATAGCTTTAGGTGAGCAAGGCCCTGGGTCCTCCAACAGAGAGGAAAGCCCATCGGGTAGAAGCTCGTAAATCTTTCTAGAGGCAAGACTATAATCTATTGCGACTGTTCCTTGAAGGCCTGGGCCTTCCAATCTTTCGGTGAGTATGAATGTATGATACGACACTTGGCCATACTTTCTGGAATGGCTGAAAGATGTTGGACACCGGGTTCTGAGATGGGGCAGTTGAACCAGACATTCTGTCGATTGGAGGTCAGGTGGGGCCGTGGGGATGGTCATATGTGATGTCTACATGGGACATGAAGCCTGTAGGTACCCGCACGGGAGCATGGATGATGGGATATGTGATCACGATAAGATTATGTTCTGGAAGGATGGATGGCAACACTGCCAGGGCCCAGAGCCAGGGCGGAGTGAAGTATCCTGCTACGGTGTATTCGGGCAATGGCACATGATCATGGGATGGGAAAATGGCTCAGGTCGTTGGGAATGATTCGACAAAGTTGTTGGTAAGGTATGTGAGCATAACGGCGGAGATTTTGGCTGTGGTTGGAGGATCTTGAAATGAAAGATGTGTGGTATTTCTCCAAAGCTGGGGCCATGGAACTGTCTTGAATATGATGGAGTCTGGAGATATCCCACTCGGACATTAACCCAGACAAGAAGATCAGACGATCAAACCTGAGCGGGGGAGCGCACAGATCCTGGATCATAACAAGCATCGTATTTCGCGCAAGACGTATTTGCAGGGACAGGCCATGCTTGAGAAATTTCCGAAGCATCGTGGGTCTCAGGGTGTGCGGGATACCGAAGTCCCACGTGCATGCTTCAACCAAGGAAGGTTTCACGGTACAATTATGCTTGTAAGCAGTTTGGCGATTTGGGTATTCTGCGCTGATGAAACTTGACGAGACAAAGCGTTCAATGGGAGAACAGACGTGAAATGAAGAACACTAATGACGGCGGTCGACGAGAAGTAGATGGGCTGGTCCTCAAGGGCACCTACGGTCCAAGGTGCAAAGAACTGTTTTCGGGTTTCAAGCATCACAACGCCTCCATATTACAACATTTTTTGGGTGAGTAGAAGTTCAAGCTCAAGAGCTATCAAAGGCATACAAAACCGTCCCAAAATATCCAGTTTTGCGGCCGTGATGCCGAAATATAAGATTTCTGGAAAGGGTAGTTCAAGGAGGGGGAGGAGGAGATCCGTCGATGTGCAACAAAACAAACCAGGGAACCTGATTGGCTGCTTTTTCTTGTCATCTTGAGGGTTTTCTATCATTTTCAGGGTGGCTCTGTCGTTGTTTAGGGGTTTTGTCGATTTTTGAAAATCCTTACGTTGGTACATGTAGTGGAGTGGTCTGGGCTATCGACAGGTGGTCGGTGACTCGGTACGGTGGGACGGAGATGGCGGAAAGAGGCGGCTGAGCAGCTGATGATCCCTCGGAAGGAGCGGAGAATGTCATGCAGAATGTGAACGATCCTTCGTACCACTACCTGGACTTTTCCAACAGAATCGAGAATGTGGGAGTTGACATGTCGACTTCGGTCTTCGGATGGCGATTGAATTTACCATGTCAAACTTGACATGACGTCCAAAAGCCGAGATGTCAGGATGACGGTCCCGCTGTCAAAGCCGCGCTTGTTTTAGCATCCCTGACTCTCCTCCCTCCTCCTTGTCGTCCATCAAAATGCTTCCGACGATGGACTCAGATAAGCTTCCACGGGAAATTCTAGAAGAAGGCAATTTCCACACGTTCAATCTATCTGAATACAAACGTTATCGTGCGGATTTCATACCGGACTGGCATGTGAAGCTGCAGGCCTGCAAGGGAAGCACCAAATCCCAGCACATGGTACACAGGATCATCTTCATGATACCCAGATCCCGAACGCTTGATGCATGGGAGGCTCGAAAGGGAAGTTGTCTCCAGCACCCGTTCTTTTGGAGACCTTTGCACTGCCTTGGTAAGCTGTTTGTCAGTCTCTTTAGGACTCTCGGCTTGCTGAACTGCCAGAAAAAGTTTATGCAGATAATGCAGGGGCGTCAGGGGAAGCACATTGATCGGACTGGACCTGCAGAGAAGGTCTCGAGAGAAGTTTCTAAAACTTCTGGAATAAAGCCACCAAGGAATTGATGCGGTGGCTCTTCTGCTGCTCCGAGGAATCGAGTCTTCGGCGACCGAGGGGAGTACTCGAGCCTCGTACTCGACGTGTATCTCGTGTTGTCGTCGGTTGTGCTACTTGGAGGTGTGAATCTTGTGGAAGGCCTCGGGTCGCTGAACGTGACGGAGAACGTGACAGAAGTCGGAATGTTGCAGTGGTGGCTTCTCGCAGCGACAGGCGATGAATGATACTATTGAAAGTAGAGTTCGATGGATCGAGATGAATCTGGACTTGCTGCCACAGTTTGAAGCAGCGAAGCTGATTAACGAACTCCGGTATGATAGCTTGTTGAATGTAGATATTCTCGTTACTTCACTACCGGTTGGACTTTGCTGTAACCAGCTGAGATTACTCTGGGCTAGAATACGAGATTGCTGATTGGAATTGGAATTATTGGGTATGGACGGATGACGAAGTTCGGGTAGCCGGTTGTGTAATTGTTGGGATTCGAGACATGGAGCCTCGTGGTTGGATCTGTTGCTGTGTGTAACTTGGGGATGATAAGTTGGGTGTCATCGGGTAGGTTCGATTGATTGGACCTGCGTCTGCTCCTCGGGATTTGGAGATCATTGGATTATCGAAGTAAGTTGAGATGAAGTCAGTTGAGAATTGAGATGACCCAAGTAGTCTTATTTGTTTATAACTTGGAAGAGCTAAACAACTTGAGAGCGACTCACGCGTATCGATGTCATGATGGCAGACTGAGGGTTGATTGGAGTAATGTAGCAAACTTTATATTATTGGGACAGAAGAGTCGTCCTGAGCTAAACTCAGCCCTGTCCCCCTGGCTCTCTTAACTAACCCAAGAAAGCTGGAGACTCAACAGGCTTGAACAACGGTAACATGGCTTTCCAAGGCTCGGAGAATAAGTTATCGTCTTCAACGGCGACCGGTGAGCTTCAGTCTAAGCTGGTCTGCTTCAACGTGTACAGGCCTCAGACATGACATCGGTGGAGGCCTTCGTGCTCTTGGCCGGTCTTCGTACTCTTGGCCGGTCTTCACCCTTGTGCCGAAGGGAACAGTCCATCGGAGTCAATTGGGATGACAGCGTCCAATGACCATCCTGAAAGTCAAAGCAATCAACAAGAAATTCAAACAAAGAGAGAACAAAAAACTCACAGGGCTGTCTCCCAGCGCACCGACATCCCAGGCCCCGCCAGCCAAACTGTGGCAATCGCGTGGTCAGCACCGCTAATGTACAAAGAAAGCATGGCACCCTAGAAACATGACCGGGGCCGACTTGCAGAAGGCCGGCTCCGGAAAGTGGCATCTGAAAGTGAAGCGTCAATGCAAAGTCAAGGCCATGGGGAAATTCAAACACAGGCTGAGAGGAGATCAGATGCGACACTGGGCGTTGGTGACGGACGTGCAGCGGCAGACACATTTCTAGAAATCTCTTGGGCGTAGAAACACGCGGGGAAAGGGGAACATGTATTGGGTGCAGGAGGCTGCGGCCGTTCATGACATGGCGGCTCAGGCAAATAATGCACGGCGCTTGTCCTACTCGAGCAGCTGGACGGCTTAGCCTTTGCCCCAATCTCGCCACCGGCTGTGAGATTGAACCACAACTCTTCGCAACGACTGCGCCCGACTCAAATCGACTGCATCCTTCCCGCCCGACAACCACATACCCAAGCCAAAGCGCGCTGTCACTCTCCCAGATATCTGTCGCCGCCCCGCCGTCGCGTCCCAGTTCCCGCGCGACCACATCTCGCGCCGCCACCTTCGCACACCACGCTTATCGCGACCCAACACCAGCACCCTACCGCCCGGGTCCCCAAACCTCGACAAGGCTTTCTCGGATCTGCCAAAGCGTCCCCTCACCTCCTGCCCTGCCGCCCGATTGCGGCGCCAGAGCAAACCACGCGTCTATCTTGAATTGCCAGAGCGCACGAAGGGTTGTCTGACCTGTGAGAGGCGCCCCATCAGGTGCACAGGTCAACATGAAGGTGAGTCGAATTTCAAAATGTCATGCGTCATTTGGGACTTCAACTCTAACCTAGCATTCCGCAACCAGGCCCTCAGGCGCTCCATCAAGGGAGAGAAGAATGAACCCAAGAACTCGCATGTCTCAATCACCCCCAAGTCCGCCCTCGCCATCGTGCCGCCCAAGAAGGTTGGTCTTCTGTGCTCCCCCGCGCTGACAACGCTCGATTGCGCCCGCTGACACTCGCGCGACAGGTTATCCGCGCACTCTACGACTACGAAGCTCAGACTACCCAGGAGCTGAGCTTTTCGCGAGGCGACTTCTTTCACGTCATCGGTCGCGAGAACGACACTGAGTGGTACGAGGCCTGTAACCCCGCCGTGCCTGACGCTCGCGGTTTGGTGCCTGTCGCATTTTTCCAAGCTCTGGGCAAAACTGAGCGAGATAGCGGCCACTCTGATCTGTCCAAGGGTAGTACGAAAGCTCCGGACCACGATTCGGGATACTCTGAAAGACCTGGCTCTGGAAATCCTATGCCCACGGACGCCTCACGGCGAGCATCAACCAATATGGCACAGCGACACAAAGGTGCGATGGTTTACGGAGTGGTCATGTACGACTTTAATGCTGAGAGGCCCGACGAGTTGGAAGCCAAAGCGGGCGAAGCTATTATTGTAATTGCGCAGTCGAATCCTGAGTGGTTTGTCGCAAAACCCATTGGACGATTGGGCGGACCTGGTCTTATTCCTCTGTCGTTTATTGAGATCCGGGACATGACCACCGGCCAAACCGTTGTTGATACACAAGATGCAGTCACTAGAGCTGGAGTGCCCAGGGTGGAGGAATGGAAGAAAATGGCCGCCGACTACAAGAATAGTAGTATCACTCTGGGCAAGTTTGAGTCTCAGCAACAGCAACAGCAGAGTCTCGAACAGGGAATGGACCAGATGAGCCTGTCCCCAATCAGAAGACCGAGCAATGGGCAAAGCTTCGTTAGTCCCCCCAACATCTTTGTTATGCTTGAATGCTTATAATGCACTGAAACTAACTGAATTACAGCAACAACCCCGCGCAGACTATACAGCGGGAAGCAATACTCAACAACAGCAACAAGTCCAGCAGGCCTCATACGAGCAGCGATCCAGTACCCAAATGTTGTGCCCTGTCGCAGCCCAGATCCCCCGCTACTGTTTCGCTGAGGACAAATACTGGTTCGTGGTTGATGCGACTATGGAGGATGGTTCGCGCTGGGAGCTGTCGAGATATTATGAGGACTTCTACGACTTCCAGATCGCCCTGCTCACTGAATTCCCCGCTGAGGCTGGTAACACTGGAGCTCAGAAGCGCACCTTACCTTACATGCCCGGTCCTGTCAACTATGTCACGGATGCGATTACGGATGGAAGACGACAAAACCTTGACGCTTATGTCAAGAACCTGTTGAACCAACCAGAGTACATCTCCAAGTGCGACCTGGTCAAGCAATTCTTCGACCCACGCGACGGAGATTTCGAGATCGACCCCAATGCAGTCAACGAGGATTACCGACTCTCCGGCGCCTCGCAATCATCACGCGAATCCCCCGACGTACACTCCGCCCAATCTTCTCGCAACAACCTCAATGGCGGCACCGAATACCCCGGCCTCTCCGCCCCACCCGCCCGCCAACCATCCCACCGCGACGCCCCCTCCAACAGCGCCCCCCAGCCACCCAACGGCAGCGCTCCCCAAAACGCCGCAGCCGCCTCCGCCATGAAAGTCAAGATCTATTTCGGCGACGACCTGATTGCGATCCGCGTGCCCTCCGACATCTCCTACCAAGCCCTTTACGACAAGATCCGCGATCGTCTCAGGATCCCGGAGCGTGAAGAGATTGCCATGTTCTATAAGGACGAGGCGAGCGGCGAGCGACCCAACTTGCTGAGCGATAACGATCTGGACTTTGCGCTCAAGAGAAACGATAAGCTGATTATTTATGTGGAATACAGCAACTAGAGGATGGGCGCAACCGCACGCTACGGCTATGCGGCTACTTCGATTCAAACGAGTTACTTTAGGGCGGAATTACCTTATTTTAGTCTACTATGCGGCTTCGACTTTGCGCCTCGCATACTTCATCGGCTCTTTCGTCATAGGTGTTTATTTCTTCCTGCTGCGCGCGATATATCAGTCGACTTTCTGAAGAGGGATTAATCCATCCATCGAACACTCGTCTCTTCTATAGAGGGCCGAATGCAATACGATGCGATGTCCCTTAGGTCGATACATGCTACGCACGAGAAGGCTCCAAATACTCCAAATACTCATGAATGGCGTTGGCGTTTGTTGCGTTTCCCATCGCAAGGGAAGGAAGGGTGGTGTTATATCCCGTGTGATCGCTTTGATGATGGCTTTCGGTTCTCTTTTGCAGCTGAAATGTCTCTGGAAAATTTGAAGCTCGTTTCTTTGGTGTATAAGCGTTTTTTCGTTGATGATGAGATGGTGATGAGATGGAAGTGCGAGCTTAAATTCTTTGTCGTCATAGCTTGGCGAAACATTACTGCGTTTGGTGTTGATGAGGCTTCTTTTGTTGTCTGGACGGGGTCGGGGAGATGTGGGGGGAGGATGTTTGGTGTGGAAAGTGCGTTTGTAGCACTTGGGTTTCTGAGATGCTTTGCAAAAGGCGGAAGGGAGGAAAGGAGAGCAGGCTGGACGAGATGGGAAAGATGGAAGGGGTGGAAGCAGGGTAAAGGTGGAGGGCTAGCTTTGTTTCGTTGTACATAGCATGCTTGAATGGCTTGATACTGCACTTTCTCACTCTGTGTTTGTGCCATGGTATTGCATAATGCACTGGGACCGTTGAGTTGGCAAGCAAGCTCCTTGGGGAGACCAAGGAGATTCGCCATGACAGTGACCACTTGTTTGTCGTCAATTTCTGCAAATACCAACTCTTTGAACACTCCCTAATAGTCGCAGGTTGTTCAGACCGAATTTAACATGGTCGGTAATGCGAGCAGCGAATCACTTTCGAAGAAACGTCATAGATGCTAGAACGAGACGGGCAAGTCGTTGTTTTTTTTTTTCCGAACTTTCTGAGGATCAAAGGATGCTGATAGTTTGACGAGGCAGTCGCAGCATGAACCTCCTACCACTGGTGATGCGTTATACGCATTGCTCCCTCTTCTCCATACCTAACAGCAAAAGAAACACAAAGCCGAATTGAAGGAAGAGTTTAAAGATATACAATCCGCCAGGCCTTGTCTATGGGCCTGTCCAAGCTATGAGACCACCAGCATCGCCATTAGACGGCACATGCACAGACAAGGTTAGGAAATAAGAAAGCATTAATTTTCAATGCCCTCAGACCTCCATCGTCAAGATAAGTTATATCCTACGTGTATGACCGTTACTATCCGAAGACTATGTATCTCCTCTCCGGCAGGTACCAACTCGCCCTCAATTTCCAATTCCACTTTATTTCTAGGATATGGCACTTACAACTCTCGACAGTACCAGAGCTTTTTCAAAACTCCCACAAAATCTGAAAATTCAAGATCTAAATAGGATCCAGGTCTCCACACTCACCCTGAGATTCCCCACACTCACCCTGCCTGATATTTTAGGCAGAAAGCTTTTTTTTAGCATTTTGGAACCGGTCGACGTGCAATAAAACTTAAATGCCGGCGTTTACCCGGTCCAAATGTCTTTGGAGTGAAATCAAATATCACCACCACCACCGCTCCAGCTCCAAACTGCAATTACAGCTTTAAATTAGCAGCTCCATTTCCAGCTCTATTCCCAGCTCCATTTCCAGCCTTGCGCGCGCTGCAGCGCATGCCAGGAAGCTATTCTTACTCATTTTGGTGACAAAACCCTTGCAAAAATAACCTTTTGCCTAAAATATAAGGCAGGGTGAGTGTGGGGAATCTCAGGGTAAGTGTGGGGACCTGGATCCATCTAAATATTCCATTTATTTGTTTGTTTTTGGTGCGAAAAGAGAGCAATGAACGATCGCCTCTCTCACACATACATACATGTAGGCGGAAAAATGAGCCAAGAATCCATCAACAAGCAACATGGCGCAGCGGAAGCGCGCCGGGCTCATAACCCGGAGGGCCCCCGATCGAAACGGGGTGTTGCTAAGACTTGAAGTATCTTTTTTTGCAATTTTTTTGTGCAATTTTCTTTGTGTGGAGTGTGGACTGGGGGGAGATGAGGCTTGGTTGGGGATCGGGGATGATGGGGTGTGAGTCATATTTGTGGGTCCGGTAATGAACCAACGACCGGGCGACTGACGATGGTGGGATATGTGCTGGAGAGCACGACATGTCTGGTCTGGTGAAAACCAGAACCTGGGGGCAGAAAGTAGAAAGGTGAGAGATCAGAGGATTGAAGCAGAGTATTGCAGAGTGCAGAGTGCAGAGTGATGATTGTGCATGGCTTGTGATTTTGTTGGATGAGACTTGGCGCTGTTGAATTTCATCTCTTTAGACCCTGAATTTCCCATGCCTGCATGCCCTGCTCTTTCTCCTCCTCCTCTTTCAAGAGCAAAGCAAGAAGACACTACTAAGGCAGTAAAGACGAAATATCGTCAGGCCCCCATTCATGCATCCTCCCTTTGAACATCTCCCCCTAAACACTCATAGCCATCTTAATCCCCTTATGCGGATTATACCCGCTCACCACAAAATCCTCATTCGCCCAGCCATCAATATTCCCATCCCATTTTTCCCTATTCTTAATCTCCAAGGTCGGAAAATCCCTCGGCTCCCTCTGTATCTGCTCCTGCAGCGCGTCAATATGATCGACATAAATATGCGCATCGCCCAGCACATGTGTGAACGTGCCTGGAGTCAAATCGCAGGCATGTGCAAGCATGTGCGTGAGAAGCGCATACGAGGCGATGTTGAAGGGAACTCCCAAGCCCATGTCCGCGGACCGTTGGTAGAGCGTGCAATGCAGCACTCCCTTCTCTTTTACACCATCTTCAATCTTCTTGCCTTCCTTCTCAGCAGCCAATTTCGCAGCATACCCCTTCGCGCCTCTCACCGCACTGGGGTACGACACGTAAAACTGCGCAAACATATGACAAGGCGGCAGCGCCATTTTCTTCAAATCCGCCGGATTCCACGCACTGAGTATAATCCTCCTATCATACGGCTTATTCCTCAACTTATCAACCACGTCTTTCAACTGATCAACGCCTTGTCCGGAATAATCTGTGTTTGCGTCAACGTATTCGGCGCCAAAGTGGCGCCATTGGAAACCGTATACGGGACCGAGGTCGCCTTCGGCGCGGTGGGATAGGCCGATGGAGTCCAAGTAGGCGCGTGAGCCGTTGCCGTCCCAGATGTGGATTCCGGCGGAAGACAAGGGGAGCGAGGAGGTGGAGGCGGAAATGAACCAGAGGAGTTCGGTGAGGACGGCGCGGAGGAAGACGCGTTTTGTGGTGAGGAGGGGGAGGATGGGAAGGTTGGTGGTGGGGTGGGTGAGGGTGAATTTAAGGGGGCGGGGAGCGAAGAGGGAGAGGGTGCCGGTTCCTGTTCTAATGAGGGGAGTTAGTTGATGGATTGAGGTATTGGTGTTGAGTTCGGAGAAGGAAATGATTAGGCGAAAGAGTGTCTCTTACCGGTCAGGCCGGTGTTCGCCATTCTCCAGAATTTCGCGAATCAGGTTCAGATATTGGTACTCCTCGTGTTGCGGCTGGAACGGTGGAGCCGAAGACGAAGAGGCTGAGTCGGCCTCTGGTTTTTCCTCGGTCTTTGGGAGCATGGCGTTTTGCTGTTCAGCCATTTTGGAGACTTGGACGGGGGTTGAGCGGGCTGCTGCTTCTTCAAGAGTGGGCGCCATTATGTCGAGTTTGAAGCTGGAATACGAATTGCGAGTGAATGTCAAGCTGAGAGAAGTCGCGTACTGGGAAGACGCGCTCCGACTTAGCGTGTCTTCGGCTGCACGCTCTCTAAATGGCTGTGTCATTTTAGTCAGCGTCAATGTCATTTGGGCTTTGTGACTGTCATCAGCTGTTTACAACTTTCTTCTTTTTGGACCCAATCAGTAATATCGTGCAACTTCGAATTGCCTTATTCTTAAAATTTTTGTCAGCTTTTACTCAGCGGCAAGTCTGTCAATTGACGCAAATTCGCAAACACCGAGCCAAGCCCGGGCATCCCGTGACAGCGCCCAGCAAGCCTCCACCCCCTCCACTCTTCATCCATTCGTCAATTTACGAAGGACAGCTGCCATGTTCATGCACCTCCCCAGACATCAGGTCCATTTTCGAGGACTCCACAACGGAAACAGGCATATCCATCGACGCCGAAGATTTGAAATGGGTCGCTATGGGACGAATCGCGGTGTGTGCGGTGAGAGGAGGGAATCTGACCGGTGGAAGGGTTCCGCCGTGCCACCACCCACACGTGTGAATGGTATAAGCTTAAAGCTGTGGATGTTGATTGTAGGACCATATATGAGTTTCTTGTGTTTCCCTGTTTTCTTTGAACTCTGATATCGTTTCTCTTTCTCGGGACCTTTCTATTTCGCAATTCCAAGAATCTCCATCGCTGCTTCCCTTCTCCGCGAACAATGGCAGCAAAAACCGTCCTGATCACCGGCTGCAGCAAAGGCGGCATCGGCGATGCTCTAGCCCAGGAGTTTCACCGCAAGGGATGTCGAGTCTTTGCTACAGCACGGAATCTTGACAAGGTCCAGCATCTGAAAGACTTTGGTATGGACTTCATCGAGTTGGATGTTGTGGACTCGGCAAGTTTGAAGGCTGCTGTTGAGAGAGTCGCGGCGATGACGGGAGGGACGCTGGATATATTGGTGAACAACGCGGGGGGTGGTGAGTAAGATATCTCTCAAGGCCTCTCCAAGCAATGCTCCTCAATTGCCCTCGAGCACCACCCTATCTCAAACTTTCATGAATACTAACATCTCATCCAGGATACCACATGCCCCTCCTTGACGCTGACCTCGATACCGCCAAAGCCATGTTCAACGTCAACGTCTTCGCCCTCATCGGCGTAACCCAAGCCTTCGCCCCTCTGCTCATTGCCGCCAAAGGCACCGTGATCAATCTCGGTTCCATCGCCGGCTGTGCTCCCATCCCCTGGCAGGGTTTCTACAACGCCAGCAAAGCGGCTGTTAACCAGCTCTCCGATGACTTACGTCTTGAGTTGAAGCCGCTTGGTGTCGGCGTTATTTGCGTACGTCTTCTATGTGCCCTCCCACTACTAACCACCATATGTCATTTCACATCGAGTATCTAGGCCTGGAATACGCAAACTGACACAAAATAGCTAGTAACAGGCGGTCTCAAATCTCTTTTCTTCACCAACTGTGCCGAAAAACGCTGCGCAAACCGCCTTCCTAAAGGCTCCTATTACACATCCGGCGAAGAACTAATCGAGCAAGCAGAAAAGCAAAATATTTCCCGCCTGCACCCGCTAGGACCGTTTGCTGAAAAGGTTGTGGTTAATGCTTTGAGGGAGAAGCCGAAGCCTATTCAGTGGCTGGGGGGAGGATCGTGGGATATTTGGTTTGCGAGGACGTTCTTTTGGCATACTTTCATTGTGAGTACTTTGATGATGCCGAGTTGTATTGTGATGAGAGAATCGAGGAATGGGGAATGGAAAATGAGGGAGGGGTGAAGAATGAGGAGTGAGGGACAAGAGGGAGTGGAAATATGCTAATTGGTGGCGGTGACTATAGGATCGCTTTCTCATGAAGGTTTACGGCGTCAATGAATTCGCCAGGAGGTGGCGGGAAGGTGGAGAGGCTACGAGAAAGATTCTTGAACCGATGGCGCGATAACTTGTTTGAGTGGAAGGGCGTGCGGAGTTCTTGGCGGTATGTTTTACAGGTGGGCGGTCGGGAGTAGAGGGGGCAGGCGCATGTAGGTATATGTCACATTGATACAATGCTAAGCAAGGCTTCAAAGAAGGGGACGGCTTCGTGGTTGCAACAGATGTATCCATTCCGCTAATCACGACAGTTTACCAAGTGCGGAGCCTCGAGCAGAATGAATCTACTAGGTGAGTATCTCGTCACGAGGATGAAAACGGCCGTTCCCAATATGACAGGTATCACTTTTCCAGGTGTTCAGCCGCAATGCGCCTCTCCGCTCCAACGGAAATATGATTCGCCGTACTCAGCTAACCAGCCACCAGACTCGTCTGCCGACTCTCGAATTCGACACTGGTAGATACCGGAACCTGCAACCGTGGGAATGAGAATACCCCACAATTGCAGCTGAGCCTCGAGCCTCTTGAGCGGGAGCCACGTTTTCTTGGCTTAGCCGTGACACGCCTCGATCTCGATCCTCTAATAATAGCGCGGCTGCCACAAGGCTAGAAGGGAAGTGGCAAGTCTTAGCACCGGCGATATTTTGAAACAGGCTGCTTTTGGTGGGACATGATTCTGATGGGGGCCAAACCTGAAAAGCTGAACTGTGATTGGTTGGTTCGGTGCGAGATCGAGGAACTCGGATGAGCATCGCAGCGGACCCTTCTCAAGACCTCCACACCATCAATCATTTTGGAATGATTGCCACTGATAATGCCTGGAAACGAAAATGCTTGCATGCACAAAGTCTCCTCCTGCACAGAAACTTTTTTGTATCCTAAACCTGGAGAAAAGTGTTCTGGTTGGCCTGGAGCAGGCTTTTTGGTGTGTCTGACAAGGCTCAGTCATCACCACACATCGAAGGATTCAGGCTTTCAGCCTCCATCTGACCATGACGTGGACACGATCCTACACCAGCGAATATTCTCTGGACCGACTCACATGTGTCCTATTAATCCATCCCACCCACTTGACGCACCCCAAGATGAATAAGTCGTATCTTTCCGAGCTGTCTCTCTCTGCTTCGTTCCAAAGCAGGGCATCTGACGTTTCTGCTTGCTATTAGTTTTCTGTTCAGCGCCTAACACTTGAGTCACTTCTGCTTGCTGTTAGTTCTCTTTTCACTTTTTCATATCCGATCATGCACTTCTGAACCGAGTCTCAGTCCTCGTTCTTTCCACTTAAGGTACTACTAGCAGCCAGTGTTTGGCAAAGCAGTCAGTCATGCAGAGCCAGCAAACCGCCCTTCTCGCTGTAGTAGGAGTAGCACTCGGTATAACCACCGTTGCAGTCCTACTGCGTATGTATGTCCGGATATGGCTTCTCGGAGCATCACAGCTAGCAGACTACCTCATGATCGCTACTCAGGTACGTTCCATCTCCTCACCTCCTCTACACTCCCCATTCCCACCCTCGTCAATGCATGCTAACATACTTCCCAGGCAACCTTCATAGTCGGCAACGGCCTGGTAATCCAAGCCATCTACTGGGGCGTCGGTCTTCACCTCTCCGAGACCTCCGCCTTCGACCGTTCTCACGCGCCCCAAATCTACGTCGGCTGCGAGCTCATGTATGTGATCAACACTCTGCTTCTCCGTCTCGCCATCTGTGCTCAGCTCTGGAAAATCGGAAAGCAAATCAACTCTGCAAGATCACGCTTGTATCGCAACATCATTATTGGCTTTGCCGGCATCATCACAGCTGCTTCTATAGTCGTGTTTTTTGTGATTATCTTTCATTGCAATCCGCCGAGTTATTTCTGGGATAAGTTCGGTGATGAGGATGCACCTGGCTATTGCTGGAGCCCGCAAGCTTTCGCGGCCGTGCTCATCACGCATGCGATGATCAGCGGGCTGGCGGATATCATACTGGGGTTGCTTCCCGTGTTCATGCTGGCGAAGACGAAGATGAGGTGGAGGGATAGGGCGACCGTGAGTTTGCTGTTGGGGAATGGCTGTCTGTATGTGTTACGAATACCCTCTATGAGCGATGAGTACCTAGCTGATCAAACCCCTCTTTAGTGCCGGCGTTGCAGCTTTCGTTCGGATTCCGTATATGATCACCTTGATCTATCAGCTTGATTTCTTCTACAATTGCATACCGCTTGTCATCACGTGAGTTCCTGCCCCTATTCCCCCCCACCACAGAATACAAGAAAAAAAAGACAACGGAAAATACCAAGCTAACACTTAACTCGAAGATCCGTAATCGAACCATGCATCGGAATCACGACCGCCAGCATCGCCACCTTCCGTCCGCTAATCCGCAAAGTCCGTAATTCAACTTCAGCCTCAAAATCCCATTCTCGAAACCGATCGGCATCCGCCACCCGTGGCCCCACCGGCAAGCTCTCTCGCTTGGGAAACACCATCATATCCAACAAAAACAGCAGCAGTCCCAACATTTTCTCCTCAACAAGCACGAAAGTCGATCTCGCAAGCAGAGACAATAGTCACAGTCGACCGAGCTCAGGCGATAGTTTGCAAGTTGGACTGCGGAATAGTATTCATGGCGGAGCGGCGGCGAATATTCATAAGGAGCAGAGAGAGTTTGGCAATGCGCTGAAGATGAATCCGTGGAGGGGGAAGGGGAATGAGAGTCAGGACCACTTGGTTGAATTGCCGAGGAGGGCGCTTAGTAGGAGTGGCAGTAAGGGGAGTCGGTATGCATTAGATAGGAAGGAGAGGAAAAATGAGTATGAGATTGGATATAGGTTGGAGAGTGCGACGTGGGCTGATGAGGCGGATGCGGAGATGGGACTTGGACTGGGGGGTGATTTGGTGGAGTTGGGGAGTGGGACGAGTGACGGGACAAGTCAGGGGAGTGAGGGGAGTATGCTGCCGCTGCAAAGACCAGGATTGCCGATGAATAATATGGGGAGTTTTGGGGGTATCACGAGGGAGGTGGAGTGGGAGGTTAGGCATGAGGAGGTGAAGAGGAAGGGGAATAGGGGGTTGGATGTTGCGAGGACGAGGAGTTGGTATACTGGTCATTGAAAAATATGTTCCATTTTCTACGGTGTTCGGATATACTGGATGTCAGGGAGATGTGCACTTTTGTAGAGGATGGATATACCCCGGCGTCTCTTGACTTGGTTTGAAGCATAGATTCGAGAAAGCTGAGCAACCGGAATTTGCCATTTAGCTGGAGTTTGGTTCCTCGATGTTTCGTTAGAAATGTGATTGATATATATGTATAACTTGGAAATGGAATTTGAGGAGATGAATGGGCAAAAAGATTCATGTCAATCTAAACACGGACAATTAACAGTGTCTTCACTACCATCTATCTATCTCAGCCTTATCTAGCAAGCTGCGAAATACGTCACATCACCAGCAAAAGGACGGTATGAAGAATCAATTGGATTGTCTGCTCTAAGTCGCGGCCGGGTTGTGTAGCTAAGAAGCCGACGGTGTGGTCGTTGAGTCGAAGTCCTTCGCGGATGCCGACCATGTCATCATCAAGACACTGAAGCGTCTCACATGGCTCTTGACTGGTCCAAGGCCATCCTGGACATCATCTCTTGGGCGACCAAGGTGGAATCGTCTCGTACGTACTGGCTTCGTAATTCGTCACTGGAACCACTCACCCGAAGAGAGAAGCCCGCCAGACCAAGCTCATCGTAGGTTTTGATTCCGCCGCTGGACTTGAAGTCAAACTTGAGCTGGCTTGCGTCGGGTGGTGCCATTTTGGGCTAGTAGACGGGAGGGTATGCTCGCAGCCACATTGACACATGTACGCACCGGGGGCGCCAGGATTCGAAAAGCGGGCTTTAGCGTCTGTTGGGGACAGTGTTATCGGGAGGGTAAAGGAGGGTTGAAGTCAGACAGTAGAGCTACTTGTAAAAGACAAGAGCTCCTGCTTGGGGTAGGCGAGCGAGAGGCGTCAACAGCCAAATGAAGGTGTTTTCCACGGGCCTTTTGTTTTGCCTTGGCTTTGTCCAAAGGCGTCACCACGTTCAGCTGATCCGCAAACTTGATGTGCTTGAAGCAGGTGTAAACATATTGGGTGACACTACTTGTAAAAGACTCTGCGCGGCGTGATTGAAGGCCTAGGGTTTGCTGTGGTAGGCATGTTCGAGGTTGGACAGCTAGGCCAATAGTTGGAGACAAGAGAGATGTTGTAAGTACAGTGTTGCGCGCAGTATCGTGGTCGCGGCTGTCATCAGAAAGTCGACGTGCAAGGTCGGAAGGGGAACGTCTGCGCAAAGGGCGCGAGGCTGACAGAGAGAGTGTTTGCTATGAGAGTCGCGGGCGCAGGAGTCTTGTAAATAACAGCCAGTCCCGCAGGAAGGATGGCTAGCAGGCTTGCATAAACGTCAGTCAGGATCGCAGCAGGCGAGGCTACCGCTTAAGAGTTGGGGATGGACTCACCAGAACTCGTCGAATCACTAGCGCGTGATTGAACACAAGGTCTTTGCTTTTGTATTTGAGGAATAGGCGAGTAGGATCTACGAGTTTGAAAACCACTCCACTCGTACGGGATATCGCGGCAAGGACCTCCACGTTTCTATCTCGAAAGAGTAGAAGCGCAGAACGTCCCGCATGTTTTGATCATCTACCCCAATTGTAAAGCGTATCCCGCCCCACGCGCATTGGTAGGCAGGGGAAAGAAACAACGGAAGCGAAGGCTTCGCGTACTCGTTTGATACACAGCGCGTGGTTAAACACTAGGCCGCTGCCCGAGCTGTCCAAGGGGTTGGTGTTGCGCATGTTCGCAGCTTTGTCGACTGGCATTTGTAACGCACAGGGTCCTCGGCACCGGAAGGGAGAGGAGCGCGGGCAATGGGTGTGTAGCAAGGAAACCATCGCAGAAACCAGATGCCACCCATAGTACCCTCCATCACGTGTAAGCGCGCGCAGAAGCCGTCCCAAGCATTTGCGGGAGTTCGGAGTTGACATGTTGATGGTGCGAAGGTGTCGTCCGAGGGATGGTGTTGAGTTGCTGTCTGAAAATTGTTGCCGATCTCTGCTTCAACTGCGCACTGATGGCAGGCCGAAGACGTATCAGAGGTGGCGGGTGTGAGTCTCTATCAGTCCACCAAAAGATCCCATATCCACCCACCACTTATTGAAGGCGGTCAATTTCATGTTGTTTTGACCAATCAAAGCCCTTTGTTCCAGAGAAGGCCCTGGCAACAAAGTTTCTCTGTGATTGCTAGAGAATTGTTAGTTTGGCGCTTCTATACATATCCAGGCCATAGGATTCTCACAGGAAGAATTGCTCCGTAAGCCTAGCGACGACTGGGAATGGCTCCCATCGAGGCGAGGAGCGGGATTTCGGCAGGGTGTACTAATAACCAGGATATTTCCTAGCCAGGGTTTCCGCGGCCGCCTTGGAGGGATCAGAGTGACCAGTAAGGCCCAGTCATTCAATCAGGTCGGCCTTCCATTTCTTGTCGAGTTTTCAGATTCTTGTCGGAACTCGGCGTCGCGTTCTTCTTGTGTGGCCTCGTATCGAAATGTGGAAGGTTTGAGAGCGCGGATACGAACCCTAGATCCTGAGAACCAGGTTGAGGGCGCAGACCAAACCAATGGTGTGATTAAAAGAAAGAGGAAAGACGGAGTTGCAGTAAGTCGACGCGCCTTCTAAGAAAGTGATGGAACTTGGACGCTAGCGCGTATCGCCTCAGCCTTAGCGTTTCGCTAAAGGTTTGTTTGTGGGGCAGTGCCGTCCCAGATAGATCGGCTGGGGATGCGCGGATGCAGAATGTCTGGCTGGCTTGGATTTCAAGGACCTTGGGGCCTCAAACAACCATTGGAATTGGATACGACTGCATAACTTGTCGGTACTTGAAGAAGACAGTCAGAAATGTCTCAGTCGCTACAGTTACAGAGTCTAGCCACATGAGTCGGCCAAAAGGTAATGAGACGTTATAGGAGGTGTAGGGTCCAGCGGCATGGAGTGTAAATTGTATTGTCTGTTCTAAGCCCCGGCCAGGTTGCTCCCCAAAGAAAACCGTCCGCCGGGTAAGGAGCACGCTAGGATCAACGATACCTTCTGCGTAGTGAACCGCAACAGGCGCCCACTGACTGAAAGCTTCTCTCCTCGAGAAGCCAAGCCCTAGCTCTATTTTCTGCCTATAATTCTGACGCAAGCTGATACACAGGTATAGTGAAACCGATTTATTTCTGAGGGGGGTAATGAGGGTTTGACCGTGGCCAAGCGCAATGGATCAAGTCGCCATGATGTTGTCCACAAGTGGTCGAATGGAAAGATCGTAACTATTTGAAGTGATGATTCGAAGAGCTGAACAGGGGGTCGATAGTAATAAGATGGAGAGCGGTATTAATCGATTCGTCGTAGCGCAACCCCTGAAATAGTTGAATGAATATGCACTGCGCAGAGCAGGCAATGGAAGATGCTGGTGTCATAAGTGTAGTGGTTTATGTGGGACGAGTCACCTGACAGCGTGGGCAGCCTGGAGGGCATCGGCCCGACGCAAGGGAGCTTGCAGGAGGGCAAACGAGGAAATTGAGCTCCCTTCAAGAGCTCCAGTTCCCTCTTTTCCCCTTCTCTCCTCATCTACATCGATTCAGAGCTGTCAAGTGTCTCGATTTTCACCTACCCGCCTCCCTTTGTACATAGTTATCCAGTTTCTTACGTAACTAGTGGCCGATTCAGCTTTCGGGACCCTCTCCGCTCTTCTCGCTATCGTAGAAGGAAAAAGAAGGGCCTGGGCATGAAGGAGAGGGCTCCCGAAGCTTAAAATCAAGGCTGCTTCCGCCAAACACTGATCCCTTACTTACTTGCACGTAACGAGCAGGATGACATAAAGCGGTTTGAAGTTTAGCAGCGCAGGCGGGGGCTAGACTCGGCTGAGAATAACCTCCTCAATTTCCCTGAAAAGCTTTCCTCAACCTTATCGTATTCTCTTACTCTCTCTAAGTGGCACCTAATAATGCATCTGATCATCTAACTTAACCCTCCCTACTTATGCACACCTCAAAGCTTATCGACGACGACGAGAATACAGCTACCATCCCACGTACTCCGGATAATTCTCAGCCAAAATCCGAGCCGCCTCAGCCTGAGGGTCCGGATGGCCTGTAAGACCTAATCGCTCGATCTTTTCTGCTATCACTCTCCTGTCAATCCTTTCATTATCTCTGCGCCATTCGAGATCGAGGGCCTTTCTTTCTTCTTCGGATAGTGCTTCCCAGGCTGCCTTCATGGAAGTCTTAGTTGACGATGATTGATCTCGGGCACGTTGAGCGGGAAGGATAGGCTGTTCGTGAGGAGCTTGTATGGGTGCGCTCTCGGCCTCCACGTTCTCAGCAATCTCACGGGAGCCAGAGACGGTGCCGCTGAGATCGCCATCGACAATCTGCTGCGATTGTTGTAGGGCAAACCGGAAATTCTCTCCAGGACCAGAGATTTCGCCGCTGCGGTCACCACTATCCACCATCTGCTGCGACGCCTCTACAGCAGACTCGACAGTTTGGCTGGAGATTCTGGGGGCGACTTGAGACGCTGCTGGTCCCGGGATGGCTCCCAGCCTGTGGAGGACCTGGTAAGCCCGGAAGCGGAAATTGGAGGGCGTTGATGGTGGGAGTAGTCATTCCACGAGAGGAACGAAAGGCTGCCAAAGCAGTTGCCCAGTAGCGGGAGCTGTCGATGAGGACCGGCTCCCATAGAGCTGCCACGGCGTAGCGTTCATAGCCACGAAGCCTGCCACAGATCAGGCGAAACTATGTATACGTTAGCGCACAGATTTCGGGAGGTCAAGGCTTCCAAGCTTACTCTGGGATGGCAGAGAAATGACTCAATCTGTGCAAGCTTCATGTCATCAGATGTGAGGGAACACAACTTATGGAACTAGCTGCATGTCAGCTTGCGAGAACTGGGAAGCCAAATTTTGAAGCTTATTACGGAGCTATTGAACCACAAAGATAGGGCTAGATCGTTCGCGTGGTCCAACAAGTCGAGCACGCGCAACATGTTGGGAGACATCAGAGTAGGGGTGAGGTTGGAGACTTGTGGGGCTCTTCCCGCAAGGTTGTCGGCCATGACTGCGCAAGTTTGCGGCTTGAGAACAGCGTAGTCCCAATGAGGCGAGTAGGTTGTCTAATATCAGTGCTGCCGGAGACCGACACGCAGATCAAGAGACGAAAACAACAACCAGAGAAAAAAGAGAAAGAGAGAGGGGGAGACTGAGAGGCCAGCTCACTTTACACTTGAAGTCTTTTAGCTGAAAACTCGAAGCTTATTATTTCTATCTAGCTACTACAGTCATGCTCAAACGCAAGCTCGTAGCTATTCCAGCTGCTATAGTCATTCTTGACTGCAAACTCAAAGCACTTTAGGCCACAAACTTTGAGCCCTTTATTACCAGTGCAAAACCCTCATAATTCTCTATCTCGCACCTCCTTCACGCTTGCGACTACGAAGATATATCCTCGCCAGACGGCGGTCGACTTGTCCTCTTGCGGCGCGGCCTTCCATCCTCGCATCGAGTATCTGTCGTGCAGCGGAAGGAGACCGTGACGAGCCTACCGCAAATGCCTCGACCCCACCGGCAATAGCCTTGAGTCTTTGAAGTCGTTCTTCGGGGGTTCTTGAGAGCCGTTCACGCAGAGATATAGAGGCAGGAGGTGGATGGAGAAGAGCCCGCCGTTGGAGAGGAACCGAAATGGCTATGTGCGTCACTTTTGCATATCTTTGCAGATGGTCGGGAATCATTTCTCTAAAGGATGGTCGACGTTCGGCTTCAGCTACGTGTAGTGCTTCTAGTCTTGTGAGGGTTTCGTGGAGCTGGGCGAATGACGGTTGCTGGGTGGTGTTGCTGGAGAGTTCGGGGTCCCATAGAGCGAATACGGCGTTGAGTTTATCGGCAGGGAGATTGCTGGCTCTTTGACGGAACTGTTTTATGTGAGCTTTCGAATTGCACGAAACCAGCAAGCTTGTAGCTCACTTCGTGAGAGTTGAGAAATGCTGCATTAGCGGGGTTGTTATGGGCGTTGGCGCAAAACTCGTAGAACTGATTGCTTGTCAGCTTCACATGAAGGGAGTTTAGGAGGTTGAGACGAACTCCACGCGTGCCGATGAACTCTGATAATTCCCAATCAGTATATGGTATAATCATGACCATGATTGCCAATAGGGCGGCCCTGCGGTCTGGACGCACAGGATATGGATCTTTCATGGGGGTGAACACGGCGAAAACCCGTTCGAGGTCAAAGGAAGGTAGTAGCGCATCGAGATATTGACAGTTGGGAAGGTGAGCAGGCAAGAGCCTCTGTCTCCAAAACCGGAAGGAAATCAAACCAGTGCTAGCAAGCGGACTCGGATCACGTGACCGACAGGTGATCGGGCGGGCGACAGAAAGCTTCAAGCAAAGAGAGGCGAGACCACGGCAACAAATGGCCTCTGATTGGCCCACAAATGAAACCCATCGGCCGCGGAATTGATATCGCCCTTGAATTTCTCACTTGGCCAGAACACCCCACGTCCTACCTGCCTCCCGGGGCCAAAGCCTGTAATTACAGACTTTTCAGAGGACCGGGATCCCGTCACAAAGCTTGATATATACTTTCGAATTCGTTCGACCAATTTTCGGGGGAGGACAATGAGCTGGTACAAGTCATATTCGATCCCTTTCCAGACATGACTGGACAACGCTCCACGCGACGCATCGTTCTGTGATTGCAAGCAACGTGTCTTTCGGCATACGTGTAAAGGCGCATGCAAGCCGGGGGGCTTGGCTCGCCCAAAAAGGAAAAACAGGGCTTATAGTCGGCCGTATTTTCGAAGTCGGATTTGAGCCATGTCGTACAACTGATCGTCATCGCTTGCGCTCGACAAAGGCAAAAAGATGCTCACGGCCGGCTCGGCGCGGGGTGAAGCTGAAGTCTTGTTTTCGGCCAAAAAGTCCCGTGACCGCGCGTCGCTCCTCCCCGCCCAGTCTTGGAAGACTCCACCGCCGCCCGAAGCGACTCATACACCGCCAGAACACCACCGCCGACTTTATTCTTAGAAGTATTCTTATCTGCCTCTATCGGCCCTGAGATCGACGAGCCCGCAGCCCAGCTGTCATTGACGGCGACGACACGTCTGAAGAGGCTCAGCAAAAGACCGCGTGGCACGATTGTCGCATCGCATCGCGTCAGCCCGAGAACTGCGACAACCGGATTTGCCGCTTCCCACCGAACTGTCGAGATCTCGTACATCCGTCCGTCTACTCTATCGCTATCTCTCCAGCTTGCTGGGCCAACTGGAAATTGATGGATGCTCATAACGTCGCGGTGGCGGCCCTCGCACACCCGTCGAGTCACGGCCCCGAGTCAGCAGCGCGACGCAACCATGCTATTGCTGACGGCGCTGCGGGAAGCCGCGTCGAGTCCGACAACAACAACGAAGCCACAATGGACAACGAAGTCATAATGGGCAACTCCCAGGGGTCGACCGATGAAGGCCCTTACGAACCGACATCTTCTCTTTCGCAGAAAACTAATCATACCATATCCACGCCGCCGACGTCTGAAGGCCCGTCATCGCAGGGCCAGGAGTCGCATTTCGACCAGCTGTCACAGCTGTCGCAACTTGCTGCGGCTCAGAGACCGCTGTCGCCTCGCCGAAGTGATGAGAGTCTACCGTCGACTGAAGCGACATATGCAGGTCAGAAACGTACTGCCGACGGATTTATTGCGAATCATAAGTCGGCGAGCCCGCCGGCTTCTAAGAAATCGCATATTGGGAACGGGAAACATTCCCGGAATTTGAGCACAACATCATCTGTGACTTCAAAAAGTACTATAGGAGAGGTACGAAATACGAGGCGCACAATATATTCGAATATGATCATCCGTCAGACACTCAAGCTAACAATCTTGCAGTTGGGAGCAGTTTTACGAACCAAGTTATCTTATGCCATGGTCAAAGTGAACCATGGTTGGCAAGATATGCCACTCGCAGAAGTGGAATCGATGACCTCTCAAGCAGGATCGCCAACATCATCAGGTTCTACCGTGAACGGGCGAAGAGCCCTGGCTTCTCCCCGAGCAGCTATCGCCAGTCGTCAACGTAGAGCGGCGGTTGATCCCTACTACGCGGCACCATCCTCATCGGCTCCAGTAACATCGTTCGCATATACATCAAACCGTCTCCGAGAAGCCGGCCAGCAAGTGTCAACCTACGAATCATTCTGGAAAGCCCACTCCGCCAGTACCCAGCCTACTGCTTTCACTCCCCAGCCCGCCGTATCCAACACTCCTTTAGCACCTCCCGCTGATATCAGGCCGATTCCTCCGAACCCGCGTCGTTCCGCAGATTCCAGATTTACAAAGCTTCCTGGTCTTCCTACCCAGACGTCTAACACCAGCCAACCCCCACGTCTAGAAATTCCCCAATCTTCCGCCGAAACCGCGCCGCACACCCCAGGCCGAGCCTCCGTCAGTGGCTCCTCAAGCGCAGTCCCAAATTCCACCCAAACCTCCCTCCCAGATTCCAGCCAGAAATCTCTACAGGAACGCGACGCCATCGAAACGCTCATCTTCATGTCCTCGCCCGGCAATTCCTCCAAAGCATCGCACACGTTCCCCCCTCCACCACCCCGCTTTGCCAGTTCACAACCAAATCCTCACCCGCAAAGTCCGCTGAAAACATCATTCGCGCCGCCTGCGCCACGGACGCCAGGCCGAAAAGTTGAGTTTACCGGTATTGGATCGATTTCGTCCAGTGAGACGAGTGGCAGTATTACGCCACGAAAAAAGCCTGCAAGACCAAGCGATGTTGGGAATGGGAAAAAGAGAGATGATGCGATGGATCGCATGCTGGATGCCATGAAGGAAGACAGCAGCGATTCGGAAGACGTAGACATTGAGATCCCCACGACACCACGACGGGCGGCTGCGAGTAGGGCGACGTGAACTCCGAAAGGGGATTGGGGATACATTTTTCGCCAAAGAGCGCGAGCGCGATTCGACTTTAGCTTATGCATGAACGGCATAAGCGGTATAAGCATACTTATCCGGCATATAGCAAGGAAAACGGCATATATAGCGGAAGGAACCCGGGTCCTTCGGCGATTGGCTTTTGGGGTATTCATGGCGTTATTCTTAATCGTGGGCCCTCCACTTCCCATCACCTCAACCACGGGCGGTGGGAGGTGAAGAGCTCACGATTATTCGTTGTATTCTTCGTGTAAAAACTTACCTTTGGTATAGGGCATCGAGTTATCGAGTTTCTCAGACGGCATCCGGGTCTATGCTTGAGACCCGGGTGCCAGGGCTCTTGCGAGCTTTCATGATAGCGGCTCTGGCGTTTCTATGGTTTCTTTTAGTATATGACGGCTTTTGCCTATATGAGACTTGCGGGCGGCATTTTTTTCTGGGGTTGCGAAGCATGGACCTCTTGGAGCTTCCTGAGAGGTTTGGTGTCAGGGCTGTTCAATATATATTTTTTGAGGATTTATCGACCACTCTTTCCTACCCTGTTATATGGTTCTAGGCTCTATCGGATTTTCCGATAAGGGTCTTATCGCCCGTTTACTGTTTCCATGAGAAATAGGGAAAGGCTGTTCCAAAATACTAGGGATTTATTTTCTGTGGACGGCTCCTGAGTATGCAAATGAAAATGTGAAGGAAGATTGAATTCGGCTTCGACGCAGCAGCCGGGATCAGCAGCAAGCGACACCTTGATGTCGGCTTGGCGGATAACGCGACAAAAGTTTCCAAACGCGTCACACTCACATCGCCACAATAATACACACATAGGAATCCAGGACCCACCCCCGATGTACCTCAATACCTCGATCCTCCCCAAAACTGGGTACCAATAATTGCAGCAATTGGCCGCATCCCGACCCCCTGCGCCATGCCATCAGAGCGCCGCCACAGCCACGCCCGCTTCACCGACGACGAGCGCCTGCTCATCCGCCGCTATCAAAAATCCACTCCTATTCCTCCTCCTCTTCCAATTCCTCTCCACCATCTGAATCCCCCAATACCTCCTCGCTATGTTCCACCAATGCATCTTCTGCACCCACACTCACCGAAATCGCCCAGTGGGCAACCCTAACTCTCTGCCGTCCCATTTCCGCCACGCAAATCCAGCGTTGCTTAAACCCCCACTATTCCTACCTCGACCTCCCCCTCCTCCCCCTCCTCCCCCCAAAAACATACCGTCCCTTCACCGATCTAGACCGTGCGAAAATTCGTCAGCATAGTCGGCAAGTCGAGCAAGAAACTGGCAGAAAACCCACGCAGATTGAATTGTCGGAATGGGCGACGGAGATGATGGGGAGGAATGTTAGTCAGAGTATGGTGAGCAGGGCGATGAGTAAGGAGTTTGAATTTTTGGATGAGGGCGTTGGTGCGCCGGATAGGAGCGCGAATAGACTGAGGAGTGTGGGCGCGTGGCCGGTTTTGGATAATAGGTTGATGATGTGGGTTAATGAGATGAGGGGGATGGGCGGGTTGGTTACGCATCCGAGGTTGCTTAGAAAAGCGAGGGATATTTGGAGGGAGGCGGGGAAGGATGCACCGTGGAAGAGAGAGGGGGTGAATCGTGGGGGTGGGGAGGGGGATGGAGAGGGAGATGGAGAGGGAGATGCGGATGGGGAGAATGGGGAAGAAGATGGGGGAAGGGAGGAGGTAAAAGAGCCGGATTGGGAGGGTGGCTCGGGCTATATCATGAAGTTTAGGAAGAGGCATCATTTGAGGCTTGATAAGGAACCGAGGGGGCCGAGGACGGAAACGGAGAGGAAAATGCTGGAGAGGCAAGCGCTGGAGAGGCAAAAGGCACTCGATCAGGCACTCCAGCAGCGGCTCGAGCAAGAACAAATGCTTGAGCAACAGCAACAACCGCCGACGCCGGGAATGGGAACCGAGACCACGATGCTCGAGCTTGAGCCGCAAAAGCAAACGCTTGAGCAGGGAAAAAATTCTCGGTCAGCAGCAGCAACATCCGACTCCACCGATGTTGCTAGCGGAGGAATTTGGTCTTTGAAAGAATGGCTGGATGATATGTTAAGTGGCATCGTCAGGAATTCTGGACTAGCGTTGTCAGGTCACGAGACACGTCCTGGATCTGGAGGCTGGCGTCGTGCGAGGAGTAAGTGTTGGCGCGATGGAGCAGTTAAGTTCACATGGATCTCCGGCTATATCATTCTCGCCCTGGTTTTTGGTTTTCACTCCTTCAGCGCTTCAGCCCCCAAAATACAAACCATCAAGAAGGCTCCCTCCACCATCACCACCGCAACCTCCCACGCATTTCCGACATCGTTCCTCCACGGCCAATATTCACCGTACACATCTCATCCACAGGCCCTCAACCCCGCTCAACGAGCTCAACTAGGGAGCTCCCCCAACCCATGCGTAGCGCCCAATTCCGACGCTTCTGCCGGCTGGGCGCCCGTCTTCGGTGCAGCATAATACCCATCCGCTCCCTGTTCCTGCCAATTCCCATTCCCCAACATCGCCATATGTCCACTAGAACCGTCCAGCTGACTCTGCAGCCGTTTCGAGCGCTTTCGTTCTTGAGAATACAGATAGCCTAGGCTGCTGACAGCTAGTAGGAAAGCGACGCTCAGTCCTACGCCTACGCCAATTACCGTCGAGTTGCTCGAACTGCTTGATGATGATGATGAGGATGAGGAAGCTGTGCAGGAGGTCGCTGTCGCTGATGCTGTGACTGTTGAGGTTGCTGTGGCGGTCGCGGAGTAATAGTCGGCTAGCGGAGTACCGATTGTAAAGGGCGGATCGATGATATAGTCATCCGGACACATTCCAATCGACGTATTGCCACTATTTATCGTCGGGTTCTGGCAGCAAAAACTCATAGTCTCGTAGCTCAGACCACTTTCCCAAACCCAAGGAACGATCGGCATCCCTATGTTCTGGAAAGCTAGCCCATCCCTATATCAGCCAAACTAGAGAAACACGGGATGGATGTGTTAGAAAAGCTTACCATCCTGGAGGCAATATTTTGGACACGCAGTATCGTTCCACGAGCGATCGGTACAGGTGTTGCGATTTACGACGCCGTTCTTGAGGCAGAGTCCGGAGGAGAGACATTGGCCGTCGCCGGCGTCGCAGCAGGCGCTGTGGCCGGTTGTGCTGTTGTCGCAGCGGTAGGCGTCCCAGGCATCGCCGTTGGGGAGATAGCATTGTGTTGGAGCGCCGTCCGGCGCTGTCGATGGGGCTGCGAGGAGAGGGAAAAGGGAACATATGAGGTAGGATATTGGGACGACCCGCTTGCTCGTTGAAGATCGCATGATAAGAGAAGACTCTTGCACAGCAGCTTTCAAGATGGAGATGAAGCGATTATGAAGAGATTATGAAGAGACGATGATGGGAGGCTGAGGAAAAGTTAAGTCGATCACGAAGAGACGACGATAGGGCAGCTGAAGAAAAGTAACGACATGCAGTGTCACAGGGTACAGCGGCAACTCCGCCTCAAGAAAGGATTTTGTTTCTATTCCGATCTACGAGACACCTTGGCAAATCCTTCTGGTATCTGGGGTCCACGATAATAAGATACCTAACTATGCGAGAAGCGCGCCCTATTGACGTGTAAGCTGAAGACCCGCGCCTGGGGTGGAAGACCATTGCGAAAAGCAGCTCAATTATATGCTCTACAGAATAACAAAGACTAGTAGACTACCAGCTTTGGGCCTCGAAAGAGCAATTCATAAGTTCAGAACAAGCAATCGCGAGCTTTCTAATTCAACCTTATAAGGAACTTGTCTGAATTTTCCGTGCTGACGATGTCAAGACTGGACGGTCGTCAAAGGCCTGTTCACAGCACCTAACAACGGATACTATTCTCGCTCGGTAGGGCGGCTGAGCCGAGGATTGAAGCTCACAGCCTCAAAATTGTGGACCATTTCGCGGATGCTTCTACAGAATATCAATGTCTGGGATTCATCGCCGTTTCCCTATGCATGCTCGCTTTTCCACGCCTTTTCAAACCCTCTTTCTATTAAACAACAGCACACTATCCAGCGCACCTCCACTCCCCATCCCTCTATTCAGCAGCAGCCCTAGCCAAAGCCTCATTAACACTAGCCGGCAAGCGATACTTCAACAGTCCCGAATACATCGTCAAATCCCTCGCCTTCTGCACCAACCCCTCTCTCATCCTCTGTCTCGTGCCCTCATTACCACCAAACTGTCGCGATGCGAGAATCTCGTTCTGGCGGTTGCAGCACAGAATGGTCCACAGCATGAGATTGGGCACGTTGCGGAGAACGGGTTGTGGGAGTGCAGCGAATTTGTTGGCTGCGTTGCGGATCAAGTTGCCGTCGCCGCCGGCGCGGAGGGGCAGGATGTCGAGCTCTTCAATGATCTGGGGGGTTTTTGTCAGCAAAACGTTCTTACCGAAAATGAAGATAAAGATGGGAATGCAGGGGGGAAAGGGAAAGAAGGGGTACGTACGTCGAGAGCGCGCATCCATTCCTGTGCTTCGATGCGTTGCTTGACTTCGATCATGTTCATGAGCACACCACAAGCATCCCTGTTCAGCTGGCGAATGCTATCGTAGTAAATGCGATGCTGGTTGTAAAGACCAATCATGTTCCTAGCCAACACAACCGGGTCATCCACAGCCGTCAAGCTCAGACTGCTAGACTTTTGCGCATCCGCTGCAGGCTTTGACGGAGTAAGATGCAATGGACCGTGACCAATCTCAACGGCGACCGCCTCGCTGAGCACACGGCTGATGATCTCAACCACGTGATCGTACTCGCCCGCAAGATGGTACAGCAGAACTGCATCGGTGATACGGCCATTATCGTCGGCTACCCCTGCTGCTTGCACGGTGACAGTCTTCATGAAGTCTTCGGTGTCTTCGAGATGGATTAGAGCCATGCGCTTCTCGATCACGCCCCTGACGCGTTGGCCATCGGTCCTGATATCGCCCAACAACAAGGCAAATTCTCGACTCTCAAGTACCAGTTCACGGAGAGCCTGGTGGCAGATCAGTGTTTGTTGCTGGCCTGCACGACCTGGAATGTCGCTGTTGAGACAGATGAGAGTCAAGTAATCGACAGCAGCAGTGGGGCTTGCAGCTCTAAATCCAAGCGTGTAATGGCCGATCATGCGGCCAAAATTGATCTGAGCCTGACCGCGAGTGCTGAAGCTGAGCAAGTTGTTTTCGCTGTTCGTGGGGTCGGAAACGCGGAGGAGACCGTAGAATGCAAGTGCGATTGCGAAATGTACAGCGTCGACTTCTTGGAAAGCGTAGAGGTACTCGATGGCCTGCTCGAAAAGACCGCAGAGTACTTGGAGATAGAAGAAGACACCGAAGCTCTGATCCGTCTGACCCTTTGAGAAGTGACGCTCACCGATCTGCTGGAAGGTGGACTGCACTTCAGCTAGGCCATAAGTCTCGCCTGCAATCTCGTCCCGGCGGTTGACTTCTCTGGCAAGGTTGAACTGCAGCCAGATGTAATCATCCATCGACTGGTTGAGGCCGTCAAAACTGCGTTTGGTCACTTCACATCGGCCAATGACCTTGTAACAAGCCATCTTGAACGGATCAATGGAGCCCTCTGGAGCATGCCGAATACGCTGAGTATACTCATTGTTAATGCGGTCTTGCAAGTCTCGTCGCAAACGTCGGTCCTCGTTCTCGTAGTAGTTGGTGATGTAGGTGACGAAGTTGCGGTCAATGCTGCGGAAAGCCACCACGTTGCTAGTGACAAACTCAGCAGCTTCCCTGAGATGCCCAGAGCGCAAAAGATAGAAGATGAGCGGCCAGACGTAATCTTCTCCCATATCCTGTAACTGGTCCAGTTTCATGTTAGGGAGAAGATCCCTCCTCGAAATTCGAATGCGGATGTATGCTCGGACTTTGCTAACAACGCTCGGCACGCCACCTAGATTGGCTTCTCTTGGGTTCTTCGAAATCAGAACCTCCATCTCGTTGGAAAATTGTTTCTCGAGGAATCGATTTGCTCCTGCGAGTATCATTTTCCTGATCTGAGTTGACTTCGGCGAATTAGGCGTTTCATCCAGGTACGCATCTGCAAACTGGCGCTCCTTAACAGCTTTGGGATCCGCCGGATTCCGCACCATGGGTTCTTCTGCGACCATCTCGATCATGGCCTTGTAAGCGTTGACTACATACTCGACATGCTGATCGCCAGACTCGGCTTCAGCTCTGGAGAATTCCTCTAATACAGGCACACATTGCTTTTCGAGTCGTGCGTTGTTGAGAGCCTGCACTTTCTTTGCAAATCTGTTCTGTTTCTCCCTCACAAGACGGTCTTCTGGAGTAATCAAAGCACCATTCGTGATTGACTCGACCCTCTTCTCAACATCAGAAAACACACTGCGCTTGCCTGCTGCCATAGGTCCAGGACTTCCAATAATCGATCTTTGGAGCCCGGATTCAAGGTGCTCTTGCAGGACACTCTCCGACGCTCTTCCAGTATTGCCAGATTGGAATTTGGACCGTCTTGAACGACCGAATCCACCTCTGACACTTCCAGTGATAGTGGCCTGCGAGTCTCCGAGTCGACGCTGCTCTTCCCTTGGCTTAATACCAAAGTGCTCGTAGATACGTCTCCTCTGAGCATCCCACTCCGCACTCACATTCTCTTCCAGAAAAGCATCGAAGTCGCGAACAGAGCGAGCGAGACCATCGGCTATCATACTGAGTGTTGTCTGTGTCTGTAATCCAGCGAGATAGCTCTCAACGTCCGTATCGGCCTGAGGAGCAGTCACTTCCCGGGCAGTGCTCCTTGCGATTTGTGAATCCAGGTATCCCAGGTCTCTGACTGCGGCACCTGGATCTACTCCTGATGCTGCCAGCAGATAGTGAGCCCTTCCATCTGTCTCCGCTTGTCGCGAACTCGGGCCAAGCCTCTTGATTCGCTGTCTTATGTCTCCCAACCCCAGCTGTAGACTAGGTAGATCCTCCAGAGTCGTCTCGCCATAGCCTCGCCTTTTGCTTCTTTCGAGCAGACTGTCGAAGTACGCTGCAGATGGCGCCTGCTGTTGCGACTGACCCTGTTGCCCCTGTTGCTGTTGCTGAGCTGGCTGCTGAGGAGCTCCGAATAACGAGGATTGTGGTTGAGCTTGCGGTGCTCCAAACAACGAGTTCTGTGCAGGAGCCTGGGATTGTTGCGGCGTTGCACTCGATCCACCAGCCAGAGTCGATCCACCAAACAGACTACTCGTCTGCGGTTTCGCCGCTCCCAGCGTTCCGAACAATCCACCCGTTGTAGCCGGCTGAGTCGCAGCCGTAGAAGCCCCAAACAGTCCCCCAGCTGTAGTAGTCGGTTGCGTCGTCGGTTGAGAAATCCTGCTAAACAGACCGCCAGTCGGTTGAGCCTGAGAGGTTGCCGTAGAAGCTCCAAACAATCCACCAGTCTGCTGAGGTTGCGAAGTGGTCGTAGAAGCTCCAAACAGTCCGCCAGCCTGTTGAGGCTGCGAAGTAGCAGTAGATGCTCCTAGACCTAAACTTCCAAACAGTCCACCACTCGCCGGTGCCTGCGAAGTATTCGTATTCGCCGCATTGTTTCCAAACAGTCCACCACCAGTATTCGTGTTCGTCGTACTCGCACCGCCGCCAAATAGACCGCCACCCGTAGTTGCGGGTTGCGAAGAAGGAGTCGAGCCGAGTTTGGAGAAGGACGGCGAATTCGTCGCGTTGTTCGCGGGCTGCTGCCCGAAGAGAGAATTCATGGCTGGCAGCGATACGTGGCGAGGAACAAGGACTGCAAAGGAGCGAAATACGGTGTTTTGGCGCTTTTGAGGGCGCGTTTGGTGGGAGGCTTTGCAGGATGTCAATATTTACGATTGTTGAAGCTCCCGGGAGCTGGTGGAGCTAGGCGGTTGTGAGCCTTGGATTTCAGGCCGATATCAAACTTTTTTATGCTGCTGAGGCCCGTTTCCCACCGCGTTCTTGTTCGATCAATCGCATAATACGAAGATAATTCTCATCCTTTCGTACTGGTAACCGAATTGTTCAAGAAGAATTGAATCGAAGAAACTTGGGAGCTGTGAGTTCAGACTGGAATCATTTGCCCCCTACTCCTACCCACTTCCAACTCTAGGTAGTTCCCTTCTCTGCGTCTCTTCCGCCTCGAAACAAATCCAGCAGGGAGGATGTATCGGTCTCCTTCGGTAGCTTGATCAGGATCTGAAGTTCTGAACAAAGCCTGGCATTACATCCATACAAGCAGATAAGCGAAAAATTTCCATCTTGTTTGTCTGCCTATGGCGAGGCACATATCCACGACCACAGACCGTCACAGAAGGCATGTCATCCAGTCAGTCAAAAGCAACGCGGTCTTCTTTCTTTGCGAGTCTATTTATGGTTTTCAGCTTCTCAGTCTTCAAAGAAACCAACCCCTTGATATCAATGTTCCAAACAACCTGCTCTGCTGGCCGTAGGACCCCGTCACCCCTCCTTACGTATTTCCCTATTTCCAGTCTCCCAAAGCCTCATCAACACTCTTCCGATACTCCACCTGCGTCCTACTCTGCTCCAAGAAGATCTTGTACTTCGCATCCAGCAACCTCTTCTCATTCTTATCCTTTCCGGGCCTCACCACGCGTCCCGGCTTGCTCATCCTATCCATGATACTCCAAAGCGCCTCCGTCTTGCCCTCCTTGTCCGCAGAGGCAGCTTTGACTCCTAGCATGGCAGCACCATGGACCACAGCAGCATGCACATATCGAGGAATAATGACTGGCATGTCGCAGATAGTTGCCATGAGTTCCATGAGAATGCGGTTCTGGCATTGTGAGCCCGACATGAAGATGCTAGTCAGGGTGTGGCCGGCTTCGTTCATGGTCTCGACGATGTGTCGGGTTTGCATGGCAATGAATTCCATGGTGCCGTAGTAGTACAAAGCCATGCCGTCCATGCTACGGTCGCTGCTGAGGCCGATGACGGAGCCCTTCATGGTGGAGTCGGCCATGGGGGAGCGGTTGCCCCAGAGGTCGCCGTAAAAGAAGAAGTGTCGTCCTAGGTAGGAGATTGTTGGTGCACCGACTTTGTCTTGTAACTCCTGCAAGTGGTTGTTGAGGTAGTCGTAGACGCTAGTGTTGAAAGACTCTGCAATCGACATGGCTTCATTGTATGCAGGGTGGGTTTCAAGGACAAACTTCAGGAGTTCGCCGGTTGCTGACTGTCCACCTTCCGCCATCCAGTAGTCAGGGATCAAGACATCTCTGTATGGTCCCCAGACACCGTTCACAAAGACAGGCTCCTTTGACATGGCAAGATGGCAGGTGGAAGTTCCAGCTACAGCAGCAAGCCGACCAAACGCCTGAGACACGTCGTTCTTTGGAACGTGTGTGTCCAGTTGGCCCTCCCCCAGAACAACCTTGGCTCCTACAGTGCCGATCCAGCCAGCGTATGCATCGATGACACCACTTCCGACAGCAATGCCTGCAGGGAGACCAAGCTCATTGGCAGCCTTCTCGCTGAGAGTGCCGACGAGCTCTCCGGCGCTCAAGTATCGGCCGTTCTGTTCTTGGTCAGTCTTGTCACTTCATCAATTTCACACAAATAGGAAAGGGCTCACCACCCCGTCGACTCCTCCCATTCGCTTGAAGTTGTCCTTCGTCAAATCTCCCAGTCCGATAGCTTCGTAGAAGTCCTCTTGCCATCCTTTCACACTGCCATCAACTCCCACAGGCACGAATCCTTGCTTGCAGACAGTACTGCAAAAGCTTCTGCTCTCACTGCCAGTTGCCATGTGGGTAAGGGCGTCTCCGAGATCGTAAAACTTGCAGCGGTCGAAGAGCTCTGGTGGCATGTTGTTCTTGAGCCACAGAACCTTGGGGATCTCCATCTCAATGCTCATCTTGCCTCCAACATAGCGTAGCAAGTTGTGTTCCGTGGCATTGATCTTCTCAGTTTCCTCGACTGGTCTGTGGTCGAGCCAGAGAATAACATTCCTGTCATTGCCATCGTTCTTGAAGTTGGGGCCTGTCACAGGTACCGGCTCATCAGTGTCGTTGGAAAAGACTGTGAGAGAGCAGGTGGCATCGAAACCAATGCCACGGACAGTGGTGGGGTCAATGTTGTTTTGGTTCAGGACTCGCTGAACACACATGCAGATGCAGCGCCAGATATCGGTGGTGGATTGCTCCTAGAGATTGAGAATATCAGCACCGCTCACAAGTGAAGACAGGAAATGCAGAAACTCACGTAGTATCCGGTCTGCGGCTGCCACAATCCAATATTCTCGCTCGCAAGAGCTTTGATATCGCCTGTGCTGTCGATAATGCAGGCTCGGGCGCTGCCCGTGCCTACGTCGATTCCGATGTAATGATCCTGGGGAGCGACGATCAGCGTCTTGCCAGGGGATCCGTTGTTTGACATATCGAAGCAGGTGGCAATCAAAGCAGAAAGCAGTTAAAGTAAATAGTATTTTGGGTGTGTAGAAGTCAGAGTAGATGTAATAGTTGAAGAAAGTAGCAGTAGGGATCAATCTTCGTTGCTGGATTTGAGAATTGAAGTTGACAAACAAAAGAAGTTGCAGTAGGAAGAGAACAACTGGGAGTATTATGTGTACCTGATGAACATTCAATTCGTTGTGAGGGCTAATCATCGAAGACATCTCGTCAGTTACCGTGAATCATTCGGACCATTCGGACATGTTGGGGGCGAGTGAATAAGTGCTGTCGCAGGGTATATGTGCTCAATGAGGGAGAAAGCATAACGTACTCCATAGAAGCTTTCCTCGAAGCTTGCCTGAAAGGCTGACGGTAAGGAAGGTTTGGCCCCGACATGGCTACCTAACAAGCCGGTTTTCTGTCAGTAAATATTCGGGTTGCGGGAGCTAGCGATTGGTCTCGAATCTGATAGGAATGTGAGGACCATGGATTCTGGCCCAGATTTCGAGGAGGCTGGGTTGGAATGAGAATGACAGAGGAAAGCTTGTATGGTCGGGGTACGAAACACCGGCGTACCTTTCAAACTTGTTCTACAGTTGAAGTTCAAAGTTATATGCCCTTCTGGGCAATGCGTGGAAATCGAAGAGATGATCGGTGTGGCTCAAGGACGAAAAGCCCAAGGATGGAGAGCTGTGTTGCGATTCGAAGCTGCTGTGCTTATCGTTTCGTTTCGAGCTCCAGTTGACCGAGTATCGTGGATTCGTGAATCTATGTCGTGTGTTCGCTCGAAGCAATTGTCAACTCGAGAGAAGAGATCGAAAGAACAAGGTCTGAGGCAAGATTCTGGAACAGAACGAGTGTTCTTGCAAACTCTACTCCCCTCTTGGCTGCCACCCCAAGCTGTTGAGCTTTCAATGCGTTGCCATGACGTTGGGCAGCAGCGGTCTCCCCACGTTGCAACCCCACCATCCCCACCATTTTGCCCCTCGCGTCCTGAATCGGGGTCCGGTGAAGATGGAGATGCGTTCCGACTCGCCGGTCCCTGGCCGTTGGATATTGTGGCGTTCGGGTTTCCATTTTCGTGATACATATATCCAGTAGTCCACTGTTCCTGTGTAAAGGGTACGATAATCCGAAAGAAGCGGTAGAACGGTGTTGCGAATATTTGAAAATTCCCGGAAGAGTTGCCAAACATTTCTGCGATGTGACATCACCACGGATAACTTCCCTATTCCAGCTTCGGTGGCCCATGTTGCGGCAACCGAATATCCCTGAATGGGTATATATCTATGGCGAATCAGAAACCAGAAAACTTCTCGTCGGCTTTATACTTGAGAGAAGTTTTTTTCGGAAACAAGGATAATTTCTTCGATTCGTGAAGTTCGTTCATTGGAAAGCGTGTCAAACGATATGCCACGAGTCTTGCGAGTCAAACAGGTATTGGGCTAATCTAGAATACCACAATTTCCCTGAGACCCTTGGACTAGACCGTGGTCTACATATCCCGCTGTGAACCAGCTAAGTCCCCATTAATCCATTGTTTTGAGTAACCAGAGACCATCAAGTTGGTTAATACTCTCTTGAGATCAACCGAAAGCATGCTCTTCTTCTCCAAGTCGTCGCTCATGCGGATTGCCCCCATAAGCACCGCCATCCAGGATGATAGCTTCATTATCATCCTGATCATCCTGAACCCTACGCCAAGTAGTCTTCTTCCTTGGAGCCTCTTCTGGCTCATCTCCTGCCTTCCCCTTGCCCTTGTCAACCTTGTAAACCGGCTTGATCAAGCCTCCTAGCAGGGGATTCTTGCTGAAGGTGCCGCCCCCGCTATTGCCACTGGCCGGCTTTACACTGAAGTCTTCGGGAACATCGTCATTCTCCTCATTCTCTTGGGGTCGCTGAACCTGCTGCATCCGCTTGACCACCTTCCCACCCACCAAATCAATACTAGCCACCACATTCCTCTTCTCATACTCCGGCCTAGCATTCCACTCCATCTCCCTGAGAACCTTCTGCTGCCTCTTCAACTGCAGCGCTCGCTCCGCTGGCGTACTCCACATATTCGTCCCCGAATCCGGCGTCTCGAAATCCGCAGCTTCGTCATGCACCGTAGTCCGCTTGGCGTTCTGGGTCTGGAAAGCTAACAGTTTATCTCGGTGCTCCTTAGCTTTAATTGCTGCTTCGTTAAGTCCGCTGGGGTTTCCGTGGAGCGTGGGGTAGTCATGGCCAAGGGCTGGTGTGTTCCTTCCACTGAATGGTGCGGGGGTCTTGGATACGTCGGCTCGGCGATGCGAGCTGGCGTCGAGAGACATCTTTTCTCGACCCCTTTCCTCGCGCAACTCGCGGATCATGCCTTGTACCTCTACCGCACTCAATAAGGGAGTGCCGCAGAAAGTACATGGTCCTAGTCCCTCTTTCGCACATATTACTTTTCCGCAGCTTAAGCAGTTTGGAGCGGCTTCGAGGAGCGGATGTTTTGTGGCGATGCAGTCACAGCGGCGCTTCTCGTTGTCTTGTGTGGAAGGGTTTGTGGACATTTCGAGAGATCGTATTGCGTTGTCTAGGTCGTTTAGGACCGTCGAAGCACCGTGCATGGATGTACCGCCGGAAATGGTGGCCTTGACCTTTGTGGTCGATCGCGGGGCGGGGGACGCATTTCTGGACGTATTTTGGGAGCCTGCTCTGCTGTTTGAAGCGGAAGAAGCCTTGGAAGGGATGTCAGATATTAACCGGCCTGCTGCTGACGGTGGCGCACGACGAGGTATGGGGGCCTGGATCGCATCCGGCTGAGCATCTGTGATGAGCGGAAGGGCATTTCGAGGCTGATACTGAGATTGCGGCTGTGGGGAGTTTGTGGACCTTGTTGGCATATAATCTTGCTCGTCCTTCTTCTGATAAGCTTGCCCTTGCTGTGCGTAGGTATCTTGAACTTGCCGTGGTGGCAGGGCATGTAGGGGAACCTTCTTCTTTGGCTGCTTCCGCTGGGGCTTTGGAACTCCTGAATTCAGCGACTGCGGTGCTGGAGAGTTGGAAGAGGATCTTGAAGGCGCGGGAGGTTGGCGGCGAGAGTTGAAGGCGGAGATGAAACTGAGGGACTGCGGGGATTCGCCGAGGAGGTTGCTGAAATGCTCGGCAGCTTCTTGGGGCGGGAGTGTCGAGGCATAGTCAAGCACTTGCTGTAGCTCGGGCTCAGGCAGGGGCAGAAGCTGGGATAGCTGGGCGAGAGACATGGTTGTTGGTTGTGGAAAGTTGTGAGTGAGTGGGAAAGATTGACATCGATATCTTCTAGGATGGACAAGAGGCACGGCAGCAGAGATGATGGAAGCTTGGGCCCTCAGGCAAACTAAGTGCCCCCAGATGTCTGGAGCTGGGTGTGACCAAAGAGACTTCGCAATATTTACGTAGTCCTACTTGTGCAGTTATTCTTGGGTTAATTCTGGGTCATTGAAAGATTCTAGCAGTGAAAACAAGTGAACTAAACGTATCGAGCCGTTCATTAGCCAACTTTTGATGTCAGGGCACTCTTCAGTGAGTACATGTACCGCGAGAGCGCTAGTGCCGAATACGATTGCGAGCAAAACGCGTCAATGTTAGCGTATGTGTCAATCCCGAGCGCGCACATCAGCACCCCACCTCGCACGCTCTCCAGTGCCCTTGTGCAACCTCAAGCCAACATCGTGAGGTCCATTTCTCCGGATCCCAATCTTCGACCTCAGGTGAGTCTATTTTCTTGAATCCTGCTTGTCAACCCAGTACTCATCCCGGTGTAGTCTCCGAGGCTGCCTCACGACTGCAGTCCGCCGAAGCGTTGCTCGTTCCGGAGCCGACTTCGGACCGCAGATACCTACATCAAACCTTGCGACAAGCTGCGCACGAGTGGCAGCTTCTCTGGAACAGAGATACGTTTGGAAGTTCAAGAGTATCAGAGTACCGCTTTTTTTCCAGAGCAAGTCCGAAGATGCCTCCCTCTGCCCCCAATCCCGGACAGGCCCCGAAGCCCTTCCTACCTTCCCGCAACTACCTCTGTACTACGAATGAGCTCAGGCAGTACCTAGCCTTCGCACGACTCTCCACCGAAGGAAACACAGACGAACTGGTTACTAGGCTCTTCCGCCACCAGCAAGGCTTGGTACCTCTCGATGAACCAGTTCGGGTTTATTATGGACGGCTCAGGTACCAGAATCTCGAAAGAAGGGCGACATCTTTTTACATGACTCAGCTTGACGTTTTGAGGCGTTATGTTGATAATGTGCTTTCCGCCATTTTGGAGAGGGATGATTCGCTTCATACGGTGAAGAAGCTCCAGATGATCGTGCGAGAGGTGAAGCAACCGAGCTTCGGCCAAGACTTCTTGGTGGCCGTCGCCATGGAGTTAGACTACCCTGGTGTGCCATGGCCGCAACGCGGAGAACGACGCACAGTGCACGGATTTGAGATGGTTTATCCTCGCATTCTCGACGCTCTCCATGATTTTACCTCGAAGGAAGCGGCCGGCGACTTTAGTCACTGGGAAGGTTTGCCTTACTCGGAGGAGATACGTTTGCGTGATCACAGTGCGCTTCATGTTGTGATCTACAACGCCCCTGCGATTCCTGACAGGTATATGCCTGATTCCCAGGCTGAAAGGCAACCCCAGAACTCAGCACCTACGAATACTGAAGCAGTGTCTACACCAGCACCTGTTGCCCCAGCTGGTGCCCCAGCTGCTTCCGGCCCTCGCAACCCAAACCCTCCACCAGGTTTGTCCGTTCCGCAAAACCAGGCTGCTGCAACTCCTCCCGTCCAACCTGCTGCGGCTCCGGCTGCTGCTGCCACTGGTCTTTCGGCTCCTCCAGCTGATGCTCCAGCACCTGTTGCACTTCAAGGAAATGCTCAGAACAGCGCAGTTGTTGCACTTCATGGAAATGCCCAGAACAGCGCAGCTGATGCACCACAAGGAATTGCTCAGAACAGAGCAGTCAATGAGTCGGCAATTGACGATGCGGCCATGGATGAGTCTGCCATTGATGAGTCGGTCATTGATGAATCGGCCGAACTGCTCCCTAGGCCTGCTAAAAGGCAGAGAATGGACAGGCCTGGAGATGCATCGGGATTGTCTTTCGAGACCTTTCTCGCGTAAGTCAATATGTACTACTCCGATCATCGAGAAGAGTGAGCTAACTTTCTCCCAGTGCCTATGGCTATGACGAGTCACGATTGATCATTCGATGCGAGCATAGTTCCGTCAACTTGAGTTTCCCTGTGCAGATCTTCGCCGATAAGTCCCCTGTCATCAAGAAACTACTCGATGACAAGTTGGAACAATGAAGCTGGGAAGATCTCTTGGTTGTACCCATCCAGTCGCTCTCAGTGCACAGGATCACTCCGATGCTGCAATTTCTTCAGACTGGAAAAGCAGTCTTCAAGAAACCGGGCGAGGATGAGACAGCTCTGACCGTATTGAGTCGAATGATCGCCTTTGCCCGCTTGGTGCATGAATGGGAGGTTGTGGGAGGCCACGAGTTCTGTCGAGATGAAATCAGTGCATATCTCCGCGACGAGCCTGCAGCCTTCGACTCGTGGCCTTTGGGAGCCTCTAGGCTCGCGAAGAAATGCCACGAAAAGCCTTGTGTTATCTACGAGTTCCTGCTTCGATTTGCAGCCAACCGTTGCATGGCGGGAAAAGGCTTCAACAAAGAACGCCAGACACTTCCGGGATTTGAGACCTTGGTCGCTCAGGTCGGCATTGATATTCTTCCTACGATCACCATCGGAGAGGGAGGAAGGAGATCATGGACTGACAATGTGATCGGACACAACTTTTCGGTCTAAGAGGAAATATGATGGTCATCGGAGTTTTGAGCATGGGTTGGCAGGCGTAATGGGGAGGCGGCTTGCTTAATGTTCGGCGTTTGAAGGACCTGATGCATGGTTAGGAGTTCATGAAGCTCGATTGATGCTCCAGGAACTGCTTCACACTGGCGAGGAGTTCTACACGGATATACCCCTTCTGTAACTACAACATGCGGACTCTCGGTTGCTATATGCCCCTCATCATGGGTCATTGTAGCGTCTTCCATCTGAAGAATAGGTTGCTTCTCCAACAAGTTACTTGACAAATTTTGCCTGATACTTATTTCTCGATTGCTTCTGAATTGTGACAGTGATTCTTGTTCTTCAATACCATGCTGACTTCGCGTAGTCCACGAGACGTGACCAGGAATCACTAATGCGGAATACCGGATACCCTGAAGTTTCTTCTCACCACCACCTTATTGCAATTAGAAGGCAGCTTTGACTCACATCTAGGGACCTGGAGTGCTCCTGGATTTTAAATGGCAGAATACTATTTATTACTGGCCTAACATGGATTGCCCCAAGCTCGGTGACTGTGACTGTAGCCTCGCAGTCCTATATTCGGATTCTTCCACATATTGGAACAAAACAAACCAAGCCAGCTGAATTATACATATTAGTACTCAATAGACAATAAATCAAGTAATCAATGGCACTCTTCGAGTACTCCAGATGTGCGTCCACAAGACAGTCCAATTGCACATGCGTCTCACATGACACCCTCGGTGCCTCACAGGCCAGGCACGCTAGGAGTGTCGCAGCGCGATTTCGCCTCTTCGCTGCCAACTTCCCCAAAAGCATGCCACAAACAAAGTAGCTCCACACGCAGCCGACACAAATCTCCCATAACCCAGGCCTCACTTCTCTATACAATGCCACCCCTGTACCACAAGCAGGAGTTCCCCAGCCTGCGCGCCTTCAAAGAAGCCCTCTATGCGTGGGCCATCGAAGCGCACTTCGAGCCGCGCATCCTGAAGTCCGACAGCTGCCGAGTGCGCGTGGGCTGCAAGACTGATCCAAACTGCCCCTTCATCATCCGCTGCAACTTCGACACCGAGCGCAAGAAGCGCCCTAATCCGGTCGCCGTCATCACCGTGCTGCGCAACGAACACACCTGCGAGAACGACGGCAGCGGTCGCGTCCCTCAAGCTTTGCACCAGAATGGCCACATGGACCTCGATGGCACCAGGCGCGTCGATAGCAGCGAGAAGCCGCGCGGGAAGTTTATCAACCGCAGCACCGCCAGCCGGTTGCCGTTTTTGCTGGACAACGTCCCGAGGCTGATGAATGTCACGTCCGAGACTAAGCCGGTGGATATTCGCGATGCCATTATGAAGGAATACGGCTACGAACTGCATTTGCAGCAATGCCGGCGCGCCAAGACTGAGATTCTGAAGGCCGTCGCTGAGCAAGCTGAGCAGGCTGAAAACAACATGAACGGTGTGAATGTGTCTAACAACTCGATGTCTAACAATTCGATGTCTAACAATTCGATGTCTAACAATTCGCTCTCCAACAATTCGCTGTCCAACAATTCGCTGTCCAACAACGCTTCGCACCAGCCTTTTGGACACTCGGATAATCGCATGCTGACTAGCAACGGCCCCGTGGATCCAGCGCTTACGGAACAGCTCAATACGCCTGCTAGGCAAGTCCCAAATGTATCTACAGCGCCCATGACGAGCTCGACGCCGATGCGAGATTTGAGGGATACGAGACCACGCTTGCCGGTTCCGAACGAGGTTTTTGGTGAATCGGCGTTTGGACCGAGCCCGACGCAGCAGGAGAGTGCGGCGGATCAGAGTTCGCTTTTTGCGGATATGAGTGCGACGGAGGCAAGTGCTTTTAATCTTCATACACCTGTGACGAGGGAGACGCCAGTGACTAGCAGGGGCGGTATGCCGACAACGGTTACTGGAGAAGCGCCGCAGAGGTGTCCGTATTGTATTAATCAGAGGTGGTTGAGGTCGATTAAGGAGGCCGTCGATCATATTAGCATGCATGTAGTGGTTTAGGGGAAGAGAGTGGGCGAAAGAGTGAAAGACATCGGAAAGGAAGGAAAAGGACGTGGGAAAGTGAGACTATGAAACGAAACGTGGGACTTCGAAACGAAATGTGCAATGACAAGACAGATGGGAATAGGAACGGAATGGGAAGGAGGGACCGGACAAGGACTCGGCATGGCTTATGTTTCGGTGCTATGGTTTGGCTTGGGAGTTTACGGCAAAAGGGCAAGCGCGTTCATGGACGGGTTCTGCAAGAATGGAGAAGTTCTGGCATGGCAATGCTTCGTCTCGCTCTGGGTTTTTCGGCGTCTGACTTTGCTGTCAAAGGAGCTTCGTAGCAACACGAGCGGCGTTCTCGAGCACTTCATGGGCTATCATGGTACAAATGCAGAGTTACTTTGTGTACATTGATGGGGTCTGTACACAGGCTGGTAGCCACTGCTAATGACTCGAACGAAATATTCCACTCATGGTATTCCACTTCCTGATCTGCAGCCATTCGAAACCGACGGTTCACAATCCACATGCATCAGGATCGCTCCGTACAGACCACACACGTGTAATTTTCTCAAGCTCGCGACCATGATCGACAATCCACTTCTTTTCACCTGGGCCCTACTTAACATCTCACTTCTTGCGACATCTTCTTGATCAAAGTTCCTTGTATAAACTATAAACAATTTCGAAATAAATAACGACCCTAAGCTTCCGTTATTCGCTTAGCCAGGTTTTCCAGAAACAGACCATTGTACCTCCCTCCATCCCTCTCTCTCATCATCATTCATCCTCCCACAACCTAAGGCAAGCTCATAAAAAGCTCCAACATCTTCGGAAAATTCGGCGTTCCCAACCCCGTAACCGGATCCCATCCCTCCACCGCACTAAACCCCTCCGTCCCACACCCCGGATTCGTCCCATTAGTAATATCATTCAGCACCTGCGGATTCTTATAAAGCACCGGATTCACGAATCCGACCGTGCTTTTGTTGGCAGCGAGACGTTCTTCGTTGATGCGGTTTATAATGGATGCGAAAATGGGGGTTGAGGCGGATGTGCCGCCGGAGGTGCCGAAATAGCCTTCGACGCTGACGAAGATGTTGTCGCCGTTGGCGGCGACGTCGGGATAGCCGCGGCCGAGGCGGTTGTAGAGCCCAGTGGTGTTTGACGGGGGTGTGGTGGTGTTTAGGGTCGTGTAGTAGGGGTAGGAGGGGTTGTGGTCTGCGAAGAATTTGGATACTGCGTCGGCTTGGTAGGAGGGGACGCCGTAGATGTTGGAGAAGCCGCCGCCGGAGGAGTAGGCTTCGCTGTAGGGTTCGCCCTGGGGAGTTCGGTTAGTTCTGGTAGGTCTGACAAGCTAATGGGGGCAGCTTACGATGGGGTCGACGACGGCCGATTCAGGCTCGTAGACGGTATGTCCAGGGTAGACTTTCGTGGCACCGACATTCGTGATGTAAGGGCAGCTGCACAATTATCAGCTTCTGTCCCAGTCATATGATCTCGAATTCCGGGAGACTGGAAGGAACTCACGAGTTTGGCCACGTGGGGCTGAAAATGGTTGAGCTGTTTCCCAGACAGCCGTTCTCACTGTCATCACCAGCTGGTCCAGCTACTCCAGCATCACCAGAAGCGTAGAAGATGGAAACTCCTTGGAGTCCGAGTTTCAGGAATCTATAAGTACAAGTTAGAGGCGATTCCGGAACTATGATCAAGAGAAATTGCGACTCACTCGTGACATTGACGCTGTTGGTAGTAAGCGGGAAGATCGTATTCTTGTCCACCGTAGGACACTGAGATCACGTTGGTGGGCTTGTAGACACCGCACATCAGAGTGCCGTTGTAGCCTCCGATCTTTCTGGTGTCAGGGTAGATAGGATCAAGAGTTGGGTCGTTTCCAGTCTCGCCAAAAGCCGAGTAAGTGCAGTATGACTACCAAGTTCTGTTAGCCAACTCGTTCTCGCAATGCCATCAGGGGTCAGATCATGAGAGAAAAAGCATACCCCGTCGAGAGCATCCAAGAAGGTATTAAACCCTCCAGTAGAAGTAGAGTCGGGATCGGTAGCATAATGCAGATCATCAGTTTGGAACAGCGTAATATTCTGCGGGTAGATCAGCGGATACGCTAACTCAAAGTCCAGATCCGATTCTCCACCCGCAAGCTCAACCACCACAGGAGCTTTAGCGCCATCGATAAAAGCAGGTGTAGGATGAGTCCCCTGCGGAATGTAGGTAGTTTGGTTTGCAAAGAATGCATCCAGATCATACTGGGAGTAATAATCTCCTTCTTCGAAGATTCCGAGTGCGTTGCCAGGCTGAGCGATGCGTGGGGCTCGGGGGACTTGGTATAGAGCGGCGATACAGGCGGGAGTGATGACTTCGTCGCAGTTGGATACGTCGCCGGTGGTGCTGTTACCGAAGCTCTCTGGGAGGGATTTCATGGGAGGGGCTTTTAGACCTTTTTCTGAGGTCATGCCGTGTCCACGTTTCTGGACGACGCCGCGGCTTCGCTTCTTGACTGGTGCACGGAGATCGATACCTGGGGTGATGTAGTCAATGTGTTTCTTGGTTTCCTTGGGCACGTGATATCTGTGGGTTTTGTTAGCAAGAAATCCAATCCAGTGATAAGTGAAAGTAAGAAAATTGAAAGACATTGGGGAATTCTGTAGGGAATATGTCATGGCAGAAACCAAGTATGTTGGTCACTTCCAAAAATGTGATACTGTATCCTATGGCTCGATGAAAGAGGTACTCACGAGTCGCAAGCAGCAGTCAGGTGGCCAGTGCTTGTGTGTTCATAGTCGTGGTATTCGGTATGTAAAAGAGATTCCATCTCTTCAGCAGTGGCATCGAAAGCAAGCCAAGCTTTGTTGTCCGTATGGGTAATTCGTCCATCATGAATACCTGATGCAACCAACCAAGATCGAACAGAGTCAACGGTGTCAGAGGAAGGCTTGAACATTTCAATTACTTCCTCGCTGGTCCAATGCTTGCCGTAATTTGGAGAGTGGGGGTCAGAGCTATAGCAAAACCATAAGTTGGTGTTTTCGAGATAGAATGTGGTCTATGGGAAACTGGAGGAGTCTTACACATCCATGAGAAACTGGTCGCCTCTATGGAGATTGTTTTGTTTCAATCCAACTCGAACTGGCAAAACAGCTTCAGGGTGAGTCTTTCCACGCTTCACCCATTTTGACGGGGTATGGTTCCGCTTCTCGTGTACAACATGGGAGGCCGGTGTAGGAATTGCCTGGGCCATAGAGGCCAACAGACCGGCAACGAGGATGTTGAGAGAACGCATGTTGGAGGCGGCAAGGTTGAACTGATGCTTCCAAAGGAAGAGCCTTCTCTTCTGTCGCCATGTTGAAGGGTGGCCGAGGCAGCTCTTTATGCTGGCCCCACGGCTGGGGCACGCTTCTACATGGATAAGATGCCTGTCGACTGCTCTGGCACCTGCATGTTAATTGGATGCTTGGGCCGCCTGGATGGGGAAGCTGATGCTCAAATCAGAGGGCTCCTGCTCCAGGCTAAAGTGTGTCTCTGGCGACAGGCGTATAGGCGGCGAGTAAGACATGTAGCCGCCAGATACATGGCGATGTTTTGGAAGATTAATATCGGCATGGCATATATGTGGCGTTGTTGACGATGTTGCAACTTACCCCTGTCTCGCAGATGGGATCTCGCCAAGCTCTGCGCGCACGACAGCGACCTGCACACGCTGAGCCAGTCACGCTGCAAATGCCCACCGCTGTGGAATCTGCAAAGAGCTGCTTGGACAGCATGCAGCGGGCATTACTGCGCCCTGAGTCCTGGGAGAGATTACCGGCAGCGAGCATGGAAACTTGGCGCAAATGGGGAGGACCCGCCGAAGCGTCGATGATCCGCTCCGCCCCCGTCCCCGGCTTTTTACCCAACCGAGAAGGTGGATCCTCGAGAAGGTGGATCCTCTCACCCCTGTCCTTTGTTCTTCTGCTATCGCCAACACCTCTGCCATTGGGCATTGATATTGCCAACGAGAGGGCTGATTATTGTCAGTGTCATGGGTGGAGAATTGCTTATTGGAGATCCGATGATTCAGCTACACTTCCGAGCCTCAACCCTCTCCGATCTTGTGCAATGTCACTCAATTGACGTCGGGCCCCGCGAATGTCACACAAACCGCTGGTGTTCCCGGGTCACCGCTTTGAAAAATGTACCTGTGACCAGCCATTCGTCCTTTCAAGTTTCAACTTCCCCTCCCTCTCATTACCTATCCAGCTTCTTGGCCCTGCGAGATGGTCCGATTGTTGCTTGTCTGTACTATGGAGTCTCGACTACACCTTCTCTTCCTGGCAATACGCTCCCTTGATGTGGCTTTCTTCCTAGTTCATGGCTTGTTCCTAGTCTCAGCCCTGTTGGGCTGCTACTATTGTGTCTGACTTGAGCTCATGTAACATGTGGGTAGCCACAGTGGACAATATGTTGTTGTTTGCTCTCAGCTTGTGTGCACTACTTTGATAGCACACATCAGTCCTGAGACTTGAGATTTACTCTGTTGAGGAGCTCCTTGGACCGTATTTTCCTCGTGTTTTCCTGAAAATGGGTAGTGGAAAGCGGCGCAGCTTAGCCTTATGGAATTCTTGATTGAACTAAAAGAGTGAAGAGAGGTGTGATCATGTACATCGTCTCAGATTGGAGACGGTTTCGTGGCTCTAATTTTGCTTATTGGTGAGTATTAATTACTAATTAGGGAAGAAAACATACTCTAGGAGTATGTCATCCGTATTGTTTTCCTGACATCAGGGTACTTCAAGCCTCAGTACGAGTAGACCTACTGCCAAACAGCAGTTCATGCTCTTTATTCAACAATGCATATTCAACTTTCGACGTTCACATTATCATAATCACAGCCATGGTGTCTCATGTAAAGAGCAACGCGTTTGATACTCGAGTGAAGGAGCAGCATGCCAGCAACCATAAAGCAGCTGCTTGAAGCTCGACACTCATTACTGATGTCAGAGATGCCTCTAACGCCCGAAAGATTTAAACCTCCTTAGGAACCCTAAACCTAGAAGGAAGAGCAACGCAAGACGAAGAAGAATCTCTTCGCGAACATCTTCCGTGGTGCAATGCCTCCGCAGAAAGCAACTGTCTAACCTGCTCAAGAAATCAAACCCGCAGCGGAAAACAAGAAATCCATCAGCTAACTACGCCAAAGGCGAGCAGTATGCCTTTCCCGGTATCAACTTGGAGCTTGAAAGTCCGAAAAAAGCATTCCACCGTACGTCTTTCAGATCATAAAGAGCCTACCGGAAATAGTCTAATCCCCCGTAACCATCCGTCTTGGTCAGTTCAAGAAGGATCTACTGGACGTAGATAACTTCACAGGGCCATGCGTCTCGCTCAGTTCAAAACAACTCTACCGGACGCAGTCTGGTTCGTCAGGCCCAAATTCACCTACTCTCCCCATATCGAACTCTCGAACTTCACGGTGCAAGTCTGGGTAGAGTAGGTATCAGACCATTTGGAGCTTCCATCCATTCAACTCCCTCTCACCAACCGCACTGATGTAAAATCCCTTGGCGATCGCCCGCATGTAACTGAACTTCGATAGACAATTGTTTCGCAGGTGCTGCGTTGACTCTTGGTCCTGGCAGATGTGGAAGAGAAGGATACAGTCTGCCACTCGAGCCAGACTGATGCAGAACGGTCTTATCGGAGAGTCCAGGAGGCCGATAGATGCTGAATCAACCTTTCGAATTGCAGAGATGGCGTATTCAAGCTCTTGGACATCGTTTCATCGATTGTCGGGTCTTGGGCGGGGTTTGGGTAGAGATTGAAAAGTGAACGCAATGATCGAATCCGGTCTTGGATTCGCTGGATGGAGGTAGATGACAAAAGATCTAAAGAGTTAGCCATGGCCCGGCCCATAATATTGTATTAAAATCAGTCAAGAGCTTACCTGGGAGACCAGGGGCGTTGCAGAAGCTGTACATCACCGCCATAGCTGCGACAGGGATGTCTCGTTCTGGAAGATCGAATTCTGATACGTATTGATGATGATCCACTTGACGACTCTGGCAGATTTGTACTGAACTTCAATCTCAACCTTCTCAGGATTGCGCAGACCTAAGCTGACAACGCCCCCTGCCGGTTTGACCTTCACCGAGCTTTGAGTTTTGGTCCTTGTTGTAACCAGCAGTAATATGTCTGGCAAGAACGCCATTGAAGCCCTGGCCGTGGGTGTTCAGACGACACGAAGACTGTGAGCTCGCTGGGTTAAGAGCCGCCGGTCGAAAGTTGCTATATTCTGGAGCGTCAATCTTCCATGTTGAGACCTGAAGGAGGTATGTCTGTATGGAGATCTAATCGAATTGGTTTGGATCAAAGATCTGAAGCACGGCACGGCTATTGGGAGAGGACAGTTAGCGCGCAATCAGATGGTGAGGTTGGAAGAGGTCCAGTGGTGTGTTGATCAAGCGCTGGGATGCAAGGGGAGGGGAGACAACTTACAAGCTTGAATCTGGTGGACAACTGTCTGAAGTTGCTCCTGATTGTTGCGTTGTCCGGGAGAAGAGAGGGGGGAGAGAGCTGGGAGCTATCTCGCGCTTTGGCTGGAGCAGGGTGGCACTTGCTCCTAGTGCCTCATCTAGGGGATAAGGTGAACTTAGATCACTTAGATACGGGGAGGGAAAGTGGGACTCATTTTGACTTATATATAATAGATGTTTTTCTGGGCCTGGTGGGAAGAGCGTTTGATTGTATTTACTTTGTGACTTCAAGACTTCTATCACCATTCCACGCCTTCATCCATACCTCCAGCGCCTTTTCCAATAACCCCAACACCACCAACAATGCTTCCTACACTCAGAGCAATGCAAGTCCACCCAGGAGCGATCCCTAGAAAAAGCCGGACCTAGTACCAAGAAGACTCTTTGCCATAATCTCCCGTCAAGCGATGTTTCTGCAAGAAGTTCAAGTAGCCATCATTCGACTTGCTCGAGCAAACGACGCCGCATCGAAAAACTAGAAGTTTGGGGCGGATACATGAGTGGCGCGGCCGCGGTGGTAGGTAATTCGCAGTCGCGGCTTGCGATTCTGCCAAAGAAACTCCAACGGACTCAGGTCAGGGTTGGTTGCAGAATCGGCCCAAAGTCTTGCCCTGCGCCAAGTCTCCCTAACACCAATCGCACTAATGAAAAATCCTTTCATTACAGCGCGTAACTGCTCCATATTCCAGTTACAGTATCGGGGGTGCTCCATCGAGTCCTTGTCTTGGCACAGATGGAAAAGGAGAATGACATCTGCCAGACGGGCCACACTGATAAAGTATTGCCGCATGTTGGACTGCAACGGGTTGGAGGAAGACAACAGGAGTTCCTTCTCGGTGAGCTTGCCTTTGAGCGGGCCGAGGATTGTGGCCACATCTTTCGGCGTTAGTAGAGAGAGCCACATCGACATCCTCTTATAGCGGCTATTCTGAGATTGAAGTGCTTCCAAACATCCTTTGCCGACCACACTGACGACCCACTAAAGGGTAGCATCGTAAATCGCCACCTTGAACCCCTCATTCATCTCCCAAAGTTCATCCCACAAAAAATCGCTGTCCTCTTCAAAAAGCTCGTACGCCTCATCCGAATCTAAGGTAGTGGTCGCGACCATCCAATGTCGAAGGAACGCCTGTTGCGCCTCGGAGAAGAGCACTGCTTGCACGCCAGAGGGAGAGAGTAGATTTCGATAGGCACAGACCGTGTATGCCATAGTTCCTACCGAACCCTTGGTATTGGCAGTTGGATAATTCAGAGGGGTTGGCCAAATCGCGAAGTGTTTCTCAAGAAGTTGGATCCAAGTTCGAATTTTCTCCTGAGAGAGCGCTGTTGTCAAGTCTATCCCAAGGGTTAGCCGGTGTTACGACATTCTGAATGATCCATCAAGAGCTTACCAGGCAAGGAAGGTCCTGCCTTGAAGTAACTGTACATAAATGCCATCGCATTATCCGGAAGATCCGACTCGGGTACGTCAAACTCAGAGGGATATGCCCAGGGACTGAGGCCGTCTTCGCCATCTCCTACGATGAGATGGTTATTGGAGCTATCATCATCGATGTTGTTGCTGATAATCCATCTGATTGTTCGCCCAGATTTGTAGCGGACCTGAAGCTCGATGATTTCAGGATTCCAGTAAGGGCTCACCTCAGTGGATCTCTTCACTTCCACCAATGCCTTGATCTCTTTCTCGTCGCACCCAGGTGGGATATGCGCAGAAAGAATTCCAGCAAAGCGGAGATTTTCCACTGGCCCACACTCTCCTGTTGAGATGTCCACCCTTAGAGTTGCAGAGTACGAAGGGGGTCTTGGCGCAGGGAATGTAGTTGTTCCTTCTTCGGCAGCAGCGTCTTCAATCTCATTGGACGGCGGCGAATTGTTGTGATCCTTGGCGGATTGCCGCTCCATCGTGAGAGCTGGGTGAGGGCGTGGAGGATATCGTTTTGGGCAGATAGGCGCGAAGAGATCGTGGAGGGTGAGTTGCGCTGGACTTGAGGCTCCGCAGAGTCAGAACCTAGACGGAGTGGATTGACTGCGGAGGGATCGCAACTACAACAGCTGCGACCGGGGGATTTGTTTACACGCTAGTGCTAGTGCTGTAAGCTTGCGATGTTAAGCGAGTCCCAGCCAGAGACTGGATAAAGTGAAATCGAGAACTTAATGGGAAAGGGAAGCGGTATTCTTGCAGGCGGTAAGTTCTCAACTCCAGTATCAGTTAAGATTTTCAACTCCAGAGTCACTTGGGTTTTCGAACTCCAGTATTTGTTGAGTTTAGAAACTCCAGTGCCCGTTAAACATTCTAGACCTGGTATCGGCTAGATTCCTCAGTTATTTGATGCTGGATAGATAAAAAAGGTCCTACCAATGCCGTATCAAGCAAAAAGAAGTGGGCAGTTGTAAAAATAGCTCGGAAATCTCCCAAATCTCAGGATGAACCCGTGGCATTTACAATTGTAATTTCTCCATGATTTTTCAAAGTCCAGAGATGAGTACAATTCCCCGGGAACATGAAAAAGAAACGAACACAAAGAAGGATCCCGTAAATCGCAATAGGGAGAAAGTAAGTCCAACGGAATGAAAAGTGCATTTGTGCGGTCTGTACATTTCCTAGGCGATACCGTGACTCGAGGCATCCCGAGTGACTTGGGATACCTTAAGTAATTTAACACATTCCAAATCATTGAGTATATTGCGAGTAACCGAGGGTGTTCCAAATCATTGCAAGTCTTGTGGTTAAGTATGCTTGGACGAGTCGATTTCACCAGCCCCGGACCTCTGGCCTCATGCGGAATTTGCTCCTAGTGACATATATAAGTTCCTTAGCTAGGTCTTCCTAGACCAAGGATGTTCATCCCTATCGAATTTGAACGTAGGGCGGGCTCTTTGACCATGAAAAAGACCGGTATTAGACTTGCTTATATACAGCAAGAGCTATGCCATATTATTCCAGCCCCTGACTTGCCTTCCTGTGTGACCCCTGTCTACGTGACCTAGCTTATTGGTAACGCATGATACCCACGGTTGGTAACAATTGGATGCATCGGATCAGACTCAAACCAAACCGCCAGTTTAAGTCAGACTAAAGTCATCTGATACTACCAGAGACTAAGCCACTTTGACCTGTAGATCGGGTGAACTATGGTAAGCTCCGCGTGCATCCGGCCATCTTTCCATGTGACAGACAATCTCTACTCAAGATGTCATTCGCTAGGTACGGCTGAGATGAGGTGTTTATCGGACTTTGATAGATATTCAACCCACTAGCCTGGCAGCTAACATCGCCAGCATTCCCACATCTGTTAAGCTAGCCTTCCGCAATTCTTTGTACCTGTTATTACTTACTTTTATAGGGGGGGTTTGGGCCTCAAGTAGCGGACCTACTGTAAGAGCGCAGTTCATACTATTTACTCTATAATTTGTATTTGCCTTCTAACTTTTTTATCATCGTTCACATTTTCAATCACGGGTAGGGCAGTTTAAGGTATCTAGAAGGGCAACGCGATTCTTTTTTGATGGGAAAAAGCTACCATGAAGGCAGCTGCGTGTGACTACGCAGCTCAACAAGCAGAGATGCCATAGACGCCACTAAAACGCTTCCGTGATGCGAATCCACCCGAGAATCCCAAACGTACAAGCCCTCCCCAATCTCAGTTTGCAAGTCAGGATTGACATCTCAACCTTCCGAAGCTTTTGCGGCATTCAAAGCTTTCATCTCCATCTCACCGACTGGACTAATAAAGAAGCCCTTCATTATGGCTCTCATATTCTCCGAGGTCCACGAACAGTATCGTGGGCACTTTGTCGATTCTGCATCCTGGCATAGGTGGAATAGCAAGAGGCAGTCCGTTAAGCGCGCCAGACTGACACAGAACGGTCGCATATTCGATTCCAGGAGGTTTGGAGAAGATGGTATGAGTTTTTTGGTAGTAAGGGTTTTTATTGGTGCTAAGATGGTATTAATGTCGGTCTGCGTGAGCAGAGACAGCCACATGGCCATCCTTTCGTAGCGGTCGTTGGGAGCATTAAGTGCCTTGAGACGTTCAGGTTCTTCATTGAGAACCTTAACAACCCAGTGGAGAGCTGCATCATAGATTGCAATATTGAGGCTCTCGTTCAACTTTTCGCAGACATCGCAGATACCAGAGTTATCGATCTCCCAAAGGTCATTTGTAATCCCAGAATCCATGTGCATGGATCGATACTCCCAATGTAAAAGAAAGGTTTCTCGAGCCTCTGGTAAGATCGTCAAGTTTACACCAGTGGGCGAAATGATCTTGTGGTATTCGGAGAACGGCCACTCAGGCTCCTGCAAGCTAGCTAGGTTGGCGGCTTGATATTCATGGGGTGCGGGGTAATGCTCGAAACGACGACGCAGGGACTTGAGCTGGCATTGGATCGTCTGGAGAGAGGCAACAGAGGTGAGATCTAAAGGGTTAGCTATGGGGCCTATAATATTTTAGAAAAATCGATCAAGAGCTTACCTGGGAGAGGGGGTGCATCAAGGAAGCTGTACATGAATGCCATGCCAGCGGCCGGGAGATCAGATTCCGGGAGATCAAACCCATGGTAGGGAGAAGGCTTGAGGCTGTCATTGCAATTGCCTACAACGAGGTGGTCGTTGGAAAACTCGGGCCGAAATGCGTCCTGGATGAACCATTTCACAAAAACGCCCGTCTTGTATTGGACTTCAAATTCGACTTCCTCGGTAATTTGACGTCTTGATCTCCAGAAATCGATGTGCCTTGTGATCTTGACTGACTCCGTGATCTTGTCTTCGTCGAGTCCAGACGGAATATGCACTGGAAGAATTCCAGTGAATGCTCTTTCATGCAGTCCTGTCGAGATGAAGGTCTTAAGAGTGCTGGAAATGTCTTGGCCAGCTGTAAGGTCGAGAGCTGATGTGGTAGTTGAGGATGAGATTTCTCCAAGGGCCGAACGATATTTCGCACCAGCTACGTCACTAGGACGGACAGAGAGCTGTCCCTCCATGTTGGGGCTCAGCGGAGGTTCAACTGACCAGGTGGAGAAGGACCTGAAAAGGTGAAACACAGAGTAGATGTGCGGTCGCCGGAAGAGGATGAGCGGCGCACAAGCAGAGGTGAAGCTTGTGTATGTTGGCGCGGTCACAGCGGGCGGCGCGAAGGATGGGAGCCGCGTTGTCTCCACTCGGCGGATGGTTGTGAAGCAGGAAGCAGCACACAGCCGATGGATGTGTACTGTTGGAGAGGAAAAAGAGAGATAGAGAGTGAGAGCGTGGAGCTCTTTTAAGCTCGAGATGGTGCTCTCTGCGCCTAGCGCCTCACTTACGATGGAAGGTTTTTCCATGCCTTCCTCACTCTAGCCTCGTGACCTGAGGCTTCGCAGGTTTGGGATCTGGACGGAATGGATGGTGAAGTTGATCCCCTACGGCCAAGAAGAGCAGTATTCAACTTTACTTTGCAAGTAGCAAGCAGATAGTTTTAAAAATAGGATGTATATGAGATGGTAATATAGTGGAGGAGCTGTTTAATGGGATATAGGGAAGGTGTTAGTGAAGTAACTCCAACATTCACCATGGACCGGTGAAGTCAGAAGTAGCCCGAAATTTTCCAAACCCCAATACGGATATGGTTTCGAGCGTAAACTCAAGATAAGATGCAACTTATTCGTTTTGGAACAACGACACAACAGAGGCCTTGAACATCGAGGAAGGTCGTTGTAATACAAACTTGCCAATGCCATCGGTGGACGAAGATCTTTAACATACCCAGACTTTTCTAAGCCGAATACCACATAAGCTAAGCTAGATTTCCCCCAACAAGTGATATTTATTCCTGTTTGGTTTGGATATACCTAGTACAAGCTCTCTGCTCCTGGAATACATTGTACATCGGGTCTGTAGCTTGCTTATATATAGCAAAAGCTATGTCATGTCGTTTCATACCGTGACTTCCCTATTCACATGGCTCCTTTCCTTGTCATCGCCAAATTCTGCTTGCAAGGTCACACCACAGCCACAGTATACTATCAATTTAACAACGGTGCTTGGGACTGTTCCCTGTGTCTGGAATTACATTGTCCCATTGGTAAATGGTCTCCGCTCACTGGTAACATGCACCCAGAACTGGAAGTGATCCAAAAGGGTCGGGTTGGGCCTCAAACTCACAAGATTTGACTTACGAATCGGTCCAGTCAACTTTCCTTGGCCCTAGAGGCACCCAGACTACTTTATATATACCTAGCAGACGATCGTATTTTACAAGTCACTTGCTACGATCAACGATACACATCACGGATATAGTCTAGGCAACCGTTTGCCCTACGGAGTTGTACCAGCTGCCATTTCTAGAATCTCTACAGTTGTTTGGCTAGCCTTCGGCAACCAACCCCCTACATCCGTCGAAACTTTCCCCCTTAGCTCCATGACAAACCCGTATATCCAAAATCATGGATTCGGTAGAATCAGACTCAGTTCTGATGTATATACACGTCCACAGACCCTCTATTCGCAAAAACCAGCCAAACTATGTACAGCGAAAGTACTACCACTGCGCACTATTTACTCTCCCACTGGAAAGTAACCGCCACCTTCCTCGCCAGCCCCTCGGAATCATAAACATCAACCTGCGTATCCCCACTCGGAACCGCCGAGCCATACCAAGTCGTCTCACCATTGTAGGCCAGAAGTCCGTCTACGTCCTGTTCATCACATCAGCCGTCTGGATCGTCGCGAATCAGAAAATTGTGGCAGACTCACCGTGAAAGTACTAGCAGAAACACCACTCCCACAACTAATAGCACCACTCACAACCCCACAATCTCCCTTGCTGGAACTCAGCGTAAAGCCTGAACCGCTCACAACAGCATCATAAGTTGCACAAGTACCACCCACATACCATGTCCCGCCACTGATCAAACATCCCTCATTTGAGCCATCTGTATAAGCCTCCAAATAGCCCGAACCGCTAAATGACCCCGTACTTGTTGCCGTAGCGCTCGTCGCAGTGCTTGTCGTTGTCTTGCCACGAGTTTTTGTGGAAGTGCTTGTGGCGGTGGTTTTGGCACCGGAAGTGGTGACGACGGCGGTTGCTGAGCCGATAGAGGGGGAGAGAGTGGATGCTGTGTCGGTGAAGGATGTGGAGAGTGAGCTGCCCGACGATTTTACGGCGTAGGTTATGCCGGAGGAGGGACAGGAGGAATCTTCGCCGACTGGGTGTGTGGAAAGGAATTAGTAGGAATGATCGAATGGTAAAATGATGCATATGATGGATGGAAGAGGGGAATGGGGGGGGTGGGGGGAAATGGGCAAACGGACTCGCGGTTCCGGGAATGAATTCGCCGGACTGAACATTGCCTTGTACGTAGAAAGCATAATAGATTTGGTAAATCGAGTCATCATCGCACAGTAACGTGACTGGGTAGCCGAAAGAATCTTCAAGAGCCTTCTGAATAGCCGCGGACGTGTAGGTCTTGGTGTTTGAAGGCGTAATACCGGCATCGGCAAGAACCTATCTCCAAATCAGCTCATCCCATCTCAGTCAACCCCCCTTCCTTTTCACTCGACAACATCAACTTACATTATAAGTATCCAACTCCTGAAACAAATACACAACCGACCTGAAGAAGTCCACAGCCTCCTCACCCGTCGTATAATCAGTATAGCAAGAAGGATCTAAGGTGCTGATACAAGTCCCATGGGTAGCCCATTCATGCTCCCAGAAATCTTCGGCGGACTCGTCGTCGCTGAGCCAGTATTTCTCCATGTAGGAGAGGAGCTCGGTTTCACCGAAGCTGGTTAGGATTTCGGTTATGTTGGTGTAGGCGCGTGAGGAGTCGCAGTTTTCCTGGTAGGTTCCATCGCAGTTATCTGGCCTAGATAGACGTTGTTAGCTAGGGGGCTTGAGTGGAGGGAGAGGGAGGGGGTAAAGTTACCAGAGACCGTGGATGGTCCAGGAGTTTGTGGGACCTTTCGTGTAAGGAGTTAGCGTGAAGTCTGGGATACCGTCGATTGGTGTTCCTTGCGGAAGGCCTTGAACCCATTGGTTGCCACTAATCTGGTGTTGGAAATTTTGGGTTTTCTAGGTGTAGGCCATTGAACTGTGCGCAAAAACTCGGAGCAAGTCAAAGAGTTCTGAGTAGATCCCATTTGTGAATAAATTCAGAGATGATCCAAGCTATGCGACTTTCCCGACAGTTGTGTATCATGCTGGCCGCCCAAGAAATATAGAAGAACACTGGGAGTATAGGTGTAGACGAAATAAATTAGATATCTACCATCAGCCGGGTCCGTATCCCAGAATTGAGTCTGAAGCAGCTGCCCACCCGGATAGTTGAAGCAGCAAAGATCAGAAACCGCCGTAGTATTCGAGCAACTAGGAGGATACGAAGTGCCACAAGTAGCAGGAGAACCAGCAATAGCAGCTTTCGAGAGCGCAAAGATCGCAATCGATTGGGAAGCAATCTTAGAAAACGAGGGAGAAAACATGATGGCAAATCGAGCTTCAACAAATGAAGAACTGAGAAAGAGAGACTGAAGAGCGATGGCAACTTAACTCGGCTGGAAGCTCTGCTGACAGGACCCTTAAGTATGTTCTTGGCACAACAGGGAGGTTGTCAGCTTGCCATACAACGACGATAGGCGTGATGGGTTTGGTTGGATCAGAGGAGAGGACGAGAAACATTGCGAGAGATTCGGAGAAATCATCGATGACGGTGGAGACATCGTAGACAGCGAGCTTCTGGGTGCCTATTGGCTGTGAGCCATGCGGGTTGCCAAGTACGTGAAGTACCGGATCAGGAAGGTCGATGATCTTCAGGGCAATGCGTCGGTGGTACAAAGGGGGGAACCGGGGTCCACAAGCCATCCCGAAGCCATGCAGGGCTGTGTCAAGATATGCAATGCTGGGGGCTGTAGCCGCTTGAGTCTGACCGCCGATCGTCGAGATCGCTTACCGGGGGGTTTCTTCGAGAACATTGCCATTCTTGGAAGTCCGCTAACGAGGATGTTTCAATACGACATATCCCAGGATCCCCAAGATCTATCACCGAGGCTAGTTTGTGCTTACCTTCCTCTTGGAACCGATTGCTCGGTTGTGTTTAAATTCGCTCGTACCATAGTGACTGACAAGACCTCCCGCTTCTGGCATATAAAGTCTATGGCATACACGGCCATCGCCCTCTTCAGTCTTCGTCGAACATACGAAAGCCACACATGCTGTTTTCTGCCTTCTCGAACCAATCACGGTCAATAGCGAGAGCATGTGGGATTCTGCGCTTGAAAGTAGGCCGTGAAAAGATAAGTTCAGACAGGACATCTCTTGCGTGTTTGCTTACATTTCAAACACTCGTCAAAGACTTGCCGTTCTTACAGACCGTATGACCGGTGACCAAAAGCTTGAATTGCGTGCCCATTGCTCATACTGTCAAAGTGGTTTCCGCGCCCGCATCTCCTTTCTTCTCAGCATTCTCTTCCTTCCCACCGCTCGTCTTGGCAGCCTTCGCCTTCTCAAAAGATTGCTTAAAGTCCGCAACGATGTCGTCAATATGCTCAGTACCAACCGAAATGCGAATGAGATCCTCAGTAACCCCCGAGTTGATCTTCTCCTCGTCCGTCAACTGCTCATGCGTAGTACTCCACGGATGAATAGCCAACGTCTTCGAATCGCCCACATTCGCCAAATTCGAAATCAACTTAAACCCATCCACAACCTGACTTCCCGCCTCCCCACCACCCTTGACCCCAAAGCTCAACACGCCTCCAAAGCCTCTCTTCAAATACTTCTTCGCCAACTCATGACTTCCATGGCTTGGCAGTCCCGGATAACTAACCCACGCCACATGCTCATTCACATCCAGCCACTTCGCCAATTGCAAAGCATTCTGCGCATGTCTCTCCGCTCGCAAACTCAAGGTTTCAATACCTTGGATCAGTTGGAAGGCGCCGAATGGGTTTAACGCAGCGCCCATATCGCGAAGGATCTCAACGCGCACGCGGATGGCGAAGGTCATGGGTCCGAAGGTTTCCCAGAACTTGAGGCCGTGGTAGCCTTCGGATGGTTCGACCATCTGAGGGAATCGAGCACCGTGCTTGCCCCAGTCGAATTTTCCGGCATCCACGATTACGCCGCCGATGGTGGTGCCGTGGCCGCCAATCCATTTTGTGGCGGAGTGGACGACGATGTCGGCGCCGTGGTCTATGGGGCGGACGTAGTATCCGCCTGCGCCGAAGGTGTTGTCGACCTGGGTATTCATCAGTCAATGACCCATAACTACAGTGTGCAAAAACTGTATAGATCAACCTACGACTAGCGGAAGTCCAGCATCGTGTGCAATCTTGGCAATGGCCTCGAAATCCGGAATGTTGTACTTCGGGTTTCCAATACTCTCGATATAGATCGCCTTGGTTTTCCCATCAATAGCGTTTTTAAAGTCTTCTGGCTTGTCGCCGGTGATGAACTTGGTTTTAATGCCCAATCTCGGCAAGAAAACTTTAAGTTGGTTGTAAGTACCTCCGTAGAGGTTCGAGGTTGAGACGATGTTGTCACCAGCATGGGCTAGGGCAGCAATGGCCATGAATTGGGCGGCTTGGCCAGAGGCGGCGGCCACGGCTGCTATGCCGCCTTCGAGGGCTGCCATGCGTTTTTCGAAGACATCGTTGGTGGGCTAGAGGGGTAGAAATGTGTAAGCACGAGAGGAATAGAGCTGAAGGAAGGGAGTAGAAGGTGGAGGCGTACGTTCATAATACGGCTGTAGATGTTGCCGAACTCCTTGAGGCCGAAAAGCCTGGCTCCATGGGCGGAGTCATTGAAGGTGTAGCTCTGTATTTCGCGAAAAAGACCTTTTCAGTACGAGTCCGTGGTGGGTTTTGCTAACAATGGGTAGGACGAACGGAAGTAGCATAGATAGGCACAGCTCGTGCATTTGTAGTTGGGTCTGCTTCTTGACTGTAGACGAGAAATCAGCAAGAGTCATCCTGTTAGTAGGAAGGAAAGAAGACCAACCCTGCGTGGAGCTGCAAAGTCTCAAAGTGGGAGCTCAGTTCCTGGTCCGCCATAGTTCCAAGAGTTCGTATTGGCAAGATTCAGCTGTCTTTGAGGATTTTTTATGTTGGTTCTGGAGGGATGAAGGTATTCAGAAAATTGAGAACGATATCGGAGGGCCCCTCAGTTCGCCTGTGCGTAATGAAAAAGTGGAATGCCGTCTGTGCAGGCCGAAAGAGGGCGGCATCACTCGAATATGAATCATTCTGGCGGCACAGAGGAAGCTTTGTCGATTCATTACTAGCTTCTATCACGCAATCGCAATATCAACATGAAAGAGGGGTCCGAAGATTTGGAAGAGCTTTCCAAGGTGCAGGGTAAGCTCCCAAGGATTTACCTCTGCAGGGTTCTAGCTCGCAGGAGTGTGGGGTTGCGGGAGGTCAGGCTCCACAAGCAAGGCTGGAGGCTGGGGATGTGGACGCCAAGGGTCCAAGAATCACCAAAACCTTACCTGGGATTGACCAGAGAGACTCCAAAGCACGCCATCGCAAGTCAGTCCTGGTAGACGGTAGTATCGGAATGCGAAACGGTAAGCCATCGTGAATCTTGATTTTTTGAGTTGGGTCACAGCTCGTGCGCCAATCGAGAGTGTCGCAAAAAGGGAGTCGCTATATGCCATGCCAGCCCGCTTGAACCATAAACCCATGAAACCAGAAACCCAAATCCATCCCGCAGTCCGCATTTTCGAAACGACGAATATCGGGTATAATCAACCTCCCAGCGCCAGCCCAAATGGAAAACCATCGTTAGAGAGGCATATTATCTCGCCTCTCGTTCATACATGTACACGCTCGCAATACCTCTCAAGCAGCTGGGTCGTCGCTCGTCGTCATCTCATACGCCCATAACTCATGTGCCTATCAGACCTGGGCCATCGGAGCATCTGCCGAACTCGAGCTCCCTCTGCCAAAGTGATGCATACCCAGGAGTGCCGTACTGACGCACCAGAGCGCAAAAGAGAAAGCTGCGAAAACGCAAGCGGCGCGAGCGGTGCCGCAGACTGTGCCTTGGCAGAAGAGTAGGTTGCCGAGCCAGACGGCGAGAGCGATGAAGCCGGCGAAGTAGAAGATGGTGGTGAGGACTTCGAAGGCGAGGCGGGCGTATGGATGAGATACTGGAGAAAGTTAGTGAAGATTCACAGAATATTGGGTTGAAGATGAGCGGTGTAAGGTAGGTTACCTTTAGAATTGAATCGAGAGGTGGCCTCCAGGAAGGCGACGGCGATGAGAGAGAAGATGGAGACGAAAATCAGGAAGTTGATTTGGGAGGGCGAGTCGGACAGGGTGTCGTGGTCGTACCAGTGGGCGACTGAGAAACGTTAGTGATCCGAAGTATAAGATGCGATATGACAGACTTACCATATGCTGTGAGGCCGAGGACGATGATGGCGAAGATGACTTGGATGATGCGGAGAGGGAGCATCAAGTCGAAGGCCATGGCTGAAGTTTTAGGATAGTGGAGAGTGAATTTCCCAGTACGAAAGAGCGACGAGGGTTGAAGTGAGTTAAAGTATCCGAGATGTTCGAAGTTGAATGGCCTTGTGGAGGTGAATGGGATTGTGAAGTTGACAATGAGGAATGTCAAGAGGAATGGGAGATGGCAGGAACAACGGAAAGAAAGTTCAGAACTTGAGAAGTTGGGAAGCACAAAGACGGCACCTACGTACTAGAAACCGGATTCTGAGCTTCTTTTCAGAGCTGTCGCAGATCTGCACTTGCAGCGTGGCGGGTGTGGTAAGGTGAAACTCACCTCCAAACTCATCTCCAACACATGCAGGGAAGAAGAGTGCCGAACGGCTCAGCGCCAGCGACACGCCCTGCGCTGGTCGGCTGACGAGCGCGTGGCTGGGTTGCAGACATAAAGCAGGGAAGCTGATGGAGATCTCGCGCGCTTGTTATTGGGATTGAACAAGTTGTCAATCGTGAGTGGTCACAGTGACATCGGTGTTGTCGCCAGTCACGATGCGACAAGTCCCTAAGCGCCAACGACCCCAGCCCCGGTTTTACCATGTGGCGCTTTTATTCGATCAGATTTGGAGTGAGACTGATTACGAGTAGAGTGGGACTTTCCTGTCAGTTCTCTGTGTAAAAACTATGCTAAAAGGAGGGGCTTCTTGATTTGCCAGCTGTCATGCCTTATTTTACGCTGTGATAATGCCGTCTTTTTGATCAGCCCGGGACATTCACTGGACTCACAGGTTCTGGGTCATCAGATGCTTCAATTAGATATAAGTACAACATACAAGTCTTTTGAGATAAAATCAGATCTTTTGGGGCGTTGGAGTGGTTCGTAATACTGGGTTCGGCAAGCAGCGAACGACATCCTTTGGAATCGGTCAATATGGCAATTATCAGGAGGATATCGTTGTTTGCTTTTATAATTGACAACCTTGAAGTTCGATGATTTGGGGACACACCTCGATCTTTGAAAATTGTAGGCGATAGTTTCATTTCATCATGTCTCTCGTTCAACCTCGTCAGCCTCGTCTCGCTTGACACCATCGGCATCGCGAACTCTCTGAAGCTCCAACTCCAACCTCACCACACCCCAACCCGTCCAGCGATCGTCGTCGCCCACATCCTCACAATGCACATCTCAACCCTCCTCATCGCGCCCCTCCTCCCATTCTGCGCCCTAGCAACCCACTTCCGCGCCCAAGTTCCCGCCTCAAACATCATACCCAATCCCTCCTCGCTGCCGCCCACAACCATCGCCTCTCTCCAAAGCCTCTTGCACAGCTACACAGCGCCCCTCTCCACCGCAAACTTTTTCGACTTCCGCAATGTATCTGCCGGTAGTTATCTGCTCGACGTACGCTGCGCATCCCATGCATTTACGCCACTACGTATCGATGTCCACGCTGCCAGCCCCGATGCATCAGAAAAAGTAGAAGTTTGGGGGACGTTCAGGGGTAATGAGTGGGGTAACAAGGGAGAGGTTGTGGAGGTGCAGAACCAGGGTGTTGAGGGCGAGGTGAAGAGTTTTGATGTGAGGGTGCTGGGGCCGAAGAATTATTATGTTGAGAGGAAGGGCTGTAAGTTTTCGCGAGAAGGGGAGGGAGGAGAGCGAGAGAAATGTGCTAATGAATATTTGACGTGATAGTTTCGCCCTTGAGCCTCCTCAAGAATCCGATGATTCTGATGGCTGGTGTGGGCATGTTGGTGGTTTTTGGGATGCCGTATCTTATGGACAACAGTGAGTCTTTTTCTGCCTACTCCTACCCCTTTTCCTTCGCGAGAGAGGCGTGTGAAAAGGGTGGGTGAAACGATAGATGGCTAATACAACCTGCAAATCTAGTGGATCCCGAAATGAAAGCCGAATTCGAAAAACAGCAGAAGTCCTCTCCACTGGCAGCTCTCAGCGGCGCAGCTGCCCAACCTGGAGGCAACCCGCTGGGCGATTTTGATCCGGCGGCTTGGCTGGCTGGGACCTCGAAGACGACCGACAGCGGGAGTGCGAATAGTGGTGGAGGGGTTAGTCGTTGAAGGGGCCACGAAGACGGCAAGTGTAGATTGAGTGGAAAAATTCGGTAGGAACCTGGAATAGATGGCACATTCACATGACCTTCAAGTCTAGCACGGTTCCAGGATATCGTGGATGCCAAGAGTGTTTTTCCAACTGGAAAATCGCCCGTCAAGTAAGTAGATTGTCCTAAGCTATACTTTCGCTCTGGTATTCTACTTTCAGCCCCTGTGTAAGACTCTATTTTGTAACTTGTGCACATGTAGCGCTGCTCTGAGTGATGTACAGACGAAGTGCGAAAGAGCGAGTGGTGTAAAAGCACCCATTTTTCACTTTGCCCAAGAGACCGCTTGATTCTAGCTTCAGCCAAATCATATCGGAATCGAATATCTCCCCTGTTGCCATATGCTTTATTGCAAGATTCTTTTCATTCAGAAACGTCCTTCATTCAAGAAGAACTTACATTTTCAACCACAGTAGTGACTGGAGGTACAAACGATCGGCGTCTTGAAGTGAAGACGGCAAGTTGCGCGGAACAATTGCAAGTGTGAGTAGGGGTTGAGACTCATTTCAAGTCAGGAGAGGCATTTCACAAGAGATCGTGGCAAATCCGCAGGCTTCACGGCTGAATAGACGTTTTTGACTAATCAGTGATTTTTAAGGAAGCTAAGGTGGTAGCTAACCCAGCCGAGATGTGCGATTTTTGAAGCGTAAGGACTACGAGGTGTCCACACAGTCCTGATTATTTCTATCAGCTCAAGTTTTCCTCATCGCCGTGGAGTGTCGAGGAAATGACAGTGCTAGCCCTTGGCAAGTAACCCCTCTCACCTGGTTGTGACATGCCAGCTTCTTGAGCTTGGTCCATTTTCTGCAACTGTCTGCTGGTCAATCTTCGCAATTACTTGCCAGCTTTTTGAGATGCTCTGGGGTTTCCGTGTAGTTCGTCGAGTGTTCGGAGTAGGAAATCAGAGTCTTCTTTCGTCACACCGACACATGAGGCTCGAATTAACAAGCGGGATCTTTCTATGTGGTACCTAGGTACCAGACAAGTAATCTGTGAGCTGGGTCAGGGGAGAAGACACTCAAGCTATCCCAGTACCGCAGCACAGCTCACAAGTGCCATGTCAAAGCCGTGACATATGTGACTGTGACTGCCACAGTGGCCCGTGAATGGTTTAAAGTTAGCTCAAGAAGACAAATGCTAGTTCTTTTTTTAAAAAGCAAAAACGATGTTCTCATGTCTCAAGCTGTCTTGTCCAATTGAAATATTTGCTTACCTCGTGCCGTAAGTTTCAAAGCTCCTCACTTCGCTGAGTATTTCAATGCTCAACGCCTTTGCGGACCTCCTTGGAAGGTAGGTCATCCCCTGTCACACCTCTCATTCATCGCGTGTATGTGGGTTTTTGATGTCAGTAGGACAGTACCGGCAGGTCCGTGTCGCTCTCATTCATGGCTTGTGTCTGGTTCTATTTGATGTCGGAACTTTTGTAACCGACAGAGTCGTGGGAGGCTGTAATCACACCGCTCCAGGAGGAAGGTACAGTAGTAGAGGATGAGGAAGTTCGGGCCCCACACTGTGGTGGTGCCCATGAGGATATGTATGTTGTATTTTGTGAATTCACAGTGATGTAGCTTCAGCCTTTCGGCTTTGTCGAAAGTTCGCTTCTCGTCAACTGGATTTTGGCACCGGGGTCTATATGACAGGTTAGCAACTCGAACCGACGACCTCCTGAACCGCAGAGTATGAATGGAAACAGCGGACAAGACAGCTTGATTATTTGAGATTTGTTGATGCTGAGAGCCACTATTTTGGGTTTTTACATGAGCTCTCAGGGTCCGGAGGGTCGAGACAGCCTCATACGCTCCGTACCTAACAGCCAATGACGAAAACATTTTCGGCCAGGTTTCCACCACATCCAGTCGAGTGCACCCAACTCTCAGCAAAAGAGGCGCTAAAGATCCCTTTTACAAGACGCGCTGAGGAATCCTTCACCCTCGCTTCCTTTCGTCTTCTTCGCTCCCTCTCCTTACTCCATCTCCGCCTCGATCTCTTTGACGACTCTTTTAACACGAGTAACACGATAAGCCGCCAGCCACAAACATGCTTCACACCGAGTACCCCTTAATCCTCCGTCCCCTTGCTCGTCTCCTCCCCCGAAGCACCCACCGACGCTTTCGACGACTCACCGCTCTCGACCTCACTTCCCACCTGCCCAACCGGCTCCGTCGAACCCTCCGATTTCTCAACATCCTCGGCACTCTTACTCTGCGTCGGATAAGGACTCAGCTTAGGCAGCTTGGGGTAGCCCTTAGCCTGCATGCTCGCCGGCTTCCCAGGTACCTCCAAATTCCCACTCCCATTCTCCTGGGCCGCGTTCTGACCAGACTTAGACAGCCCGCTCGCCTTACGGCCGCGCTCTTCAGATACTCGAGGCGTCGCAAGCTCTGGGCTTACTAGGTTTATGCGACTCGGTGTACCTGACTGTGCTCCTGACAGAGCAGGCGAAGACCTCGGTGCATCGTCTGGGAATCTGATTGTGCGATTTGGCATAGCCACCTCGGTAGGCGTCTGAGCACCCGAGTTTGAAACCGTATTCCAAGCCGTTCGGTCGGGAATAATGGAGCCACCGATGGGATACAAGGGCCTCCTGGAAGTATTGGTCGACGTAACAGTTGAATGGTCAGCACGGTCTGGCGTCGAGGTCCCTGAAGAACCAGAATGAGTGTGCTGGTGTCTAGAGTGACGACGGTTGCGCAAAACGTCAATTTCGTCTTCCACGTGTTCACGGATGTGGAATGGCTCTGGCTCGTCGTTGCGGCTTGTGTTGAGAGATTGTGATAGGGTGCGTGGTAGGTAGAAACCGAGTTTGCCCAAGGGAATACTAAGACCGTGAACAACAATGCTGCAAATTGCCAGGAACCAGACAACTACGTTCATGACTTCGGCTAAGTGCCGAGCATCTTCGCGTTGGACGCCATTAACTGTGAGCGTGTCGAGGAACTCCAAGCTGATGTAAAGGTAGAAAACAGCGGAGACACCGATGGGTCCAAAGAATCCCATGAAAATTGCCTGCCGTTTCGCTTCAATCGGCCAGATGTATTTGTGGAGTGCAAAAACAAATGGGAGACGCCGGAAGAGCAGAATGAGGACCCCAAGAGGTATGAGCCGGTACAGGGGAATGACATTGTTCGTCCTGAATAACGCCCATGGACAGATCGCGCCGAACCACATGAAAACCGAAAGATTCAGCAACATGTCGATTGTAGGCTGTAGGGAGTCATCTAGTGTGTCGAGCCGGTAGGAGTCATCCCAGGAGAAGGTGTTCCCTGCAATGAAACAGGCAAGGACATCATCACTCCCGATCATGCCACATGTTCCGACGATGAATAAAGCCAGAGTGATCGCGAAGACCAAGAAACTCTCTCGGTCGACAAATCTTTTCTCCTCAGCCCAGTATAGCAGGTCTTTGGCGATCCAACCAGCAGTTGCCCCATATACCACGCTTAACAGGATGGTATATCCCCAAGTCTCACCAAACCACAAACGCATGGCCTCTCCAGCACCTCCTGACTGTCCAGCTCCTTCTTCTCCCGTGCACTTCATTAGATAAAGCGCCAGGAAGAGGAAGGGATATCCAAGTCCATCATTAGCACCGGACTCGGCAATAATGATCTTTTGCAAATCCTTAGGCACGTTTTTGTCCGCAAATTTTCCTTTAACAATGCTGTTGGAAAGCACAGGGTCTGTTGGCGTCACGCAGGCGCCAACTGCAAGAGCTTGCAGAATATTAATATGTGGCACCATGCCCCAGACAATGAGACTGGCAGCAAGCCACATGGAGGTCATTATCGGACCGAGAAGAATGGATAGGGGTCTCCATTCTTTTCTTAGATACTTGCTGGGCAGTTGCACTCCAGCGATGACCAGTTGAATACCGAGTACAAGGCGGCTGAAGTACAAGGTGATGGAATCAAGGTTTGCTTGCGATCCAGCATAGTCCAGAGGCTTGATAAAGTTGGTTGCATGGGGCGAAAAGACAATACCAGCAAGGGTAGAAACCACTGTTATATAAATTAGTAATAGTACTAGTAGACAAGAGGCATGGACAAATTAAAAGTTGAATGGGTTATCGACTGAAAGGCCAAAGGATTGATAATACTCACAAGCTTCGGAGAGATAAAACTTTTCTTTCACCAAGTACGACACAAGGCCGAAAAGCGTGACAAAGCCGCCCAACACGGCACACACGATGTTGAAGTTCGTCACAGCAAGGGTAGGCATGGCTGCCTTTGGAATGAGATGTCGATGACGAGGTTTCTAATTAAGTAACACCCGAATCGTCTTTGCTCTTGGGCAACGGGGGAGGAAAGCCAACAACAGGCTCAACTTGGACTTGTGTTATTGAATCATGGAGATGTCGTCGGCCGTTTCCCAAAGAAATGATAGACACTTTCGCTGGCAACTGGAGGCTTTGGAAGGCGTTTGGGGGGCCGAAACAGATCGAGTACAAGGTGAATAGACTGGACACTTGAATGCGGAACTTGAACAGTAGAAGTCTAGAAGCCAGAAGCTCGAGGTTGGTGCAGCAACGTCCACAGAGACCACAAGCTGGTGGTTTTTTGATATGTACAAGTCTAGAGACGTTCATCGCAGAAGGACCCAGAGATATGGACAGGATTTGCTACGGAGAAGCATGTGATTGGTGGCTAAGAGTATACGAGCTAATACGAGCTAGATAGTCTGAGCGACATACTCAGCGAGCCAAGAATTCCCCTCTTTGAGTTTCGCGCCAGCTTCGCGACCTCCCGTCGTCAACGGCGTCACCTTTTGTACGTGTTCCACGACTTCATCTGCCAGAAGCAATATCTCGGCGGCTAGTTCTGTTGCTGTACTAGGATCTCCGCCGATTTCATCGCCGCCCGCAGACTTATTTTCCGGCCTCTATGGACTATGACAGCCGTCTACTCTAATTGACACCCGCCAGCTTCGACTGACGAAGATTACTTCTCCGGCCATGCCACTGCCAGCCTAGCAGCTCACGCTATCTTCCTGCAGTCAGTCCGGATTTCATTCATTCACCCTGCATCGTGCATGAGCACTCGTGAGTCGCAAGCCCCAAGGCCGTACACGACCTCGCGCGCCATTCCACTGCGCTCCGACCAAGTCGAGACCGAATTGAACGGGACTTCAATCGGCCAGGCCATACTCCTTCTTCATCGCGTTGCGTACAGTTTGACCGCAAAGTTTCGCGGAAGGATTTGTGGCTACGGCCAGCGCCTTTGCAATCTCGTTTCCATATCTGCCGCCGTGTTGGAAGTTCCGCGACGCTTGCTCCTCGGCCTCGATGCGGCTCAACCGCGCGCCGTTTCTCAATTCGATAGCGTCGTCCTTTGCTTGTTTTGACATCGCATGGTACAATGCACCGCGCTGCGTGTACGCCGATGAGAGTGTTTTGGCTGCCTGGGGCGAGATGGCAGCCCAAGGTGTCGCCGGCGTCAATAGCTGGATGGCCGCGTTCAAGTCGGCAAGTATCGTTGCTGCAGCGGACGCCGTCTCTTCTTCACTCGCCTCTGCGTAGAGGGCTGTCGACCCTGGGTGGGGTTTTGCATCCTTGACCAAGATCAAATCCCCATACAGTCTTCGCAGTGCCTGGCCTCGGTTGTTTCTCGCGCTGGCATAATCTGAGTGGTCCTGGATCAAATTCGAGAGAGACTGGACGCAATTCTGATATTTCGTCACCACCGGGGTGTCTTCCAGGGGCTGTCGAAGCCCAGCAAGTTGAAGTTCGATTTGCTGAATGGACAGGACAATCTCTCGCTCTTTGGCGACTATGCGCTGGTAGAGCTGCTCATCCTGGACGTGCGGATCCCTGGGAAGCGTATCGTCGATGACAATGCCAGGCGAAAGGCCAGACTCGGGGTCTCGAATTTTCTCGAGCACCCCAATATCATGTTTCGTGAGGGATACGTCTGCCATAGCCGTGATGGTCGATGATCGATGCTTAGGGTTTCCCTGAAGCCGAGAGCGAGAAATGCTTGGACTTGGGGGATCTCTCGCTTTCTGCTGCAGGGGCGATGTTCTTTCTGCACAACTTGAGGAGTCGCAAGTGCTCGAGTCAGCGGTTGCAGAGTTGAGTTCGTGTGATATGACGACAGGCGTTCGAATGTCCCACGATCAAAAGAAGAAGCCCTCTCAGTGGCTCAAGGTGAGAGATATCTTGCTTATCTCAAGAAGCAATGAAGCACAGCGACGGGGTTCGTTTCAAATGGTGTCCACCGCCTCCTGAGAGAGGCAGCTTTATCTCATCTCTGCGGGACCGTTACGCTGATGGTACCCCGCGGGGGTGGGGAGGTAGCTGATCAATGTTGATCAAGCTCCAGTCGATCAGCGGTTACGTGCGGCTCCCCTCGGCTGGCCCCAGCTTTCCGCCAATTCCGCCTCTATCAAAACATGAAGCGTGCCCAGCGGTGGACGACGGTAGGACGCGGATAACTGTGGTTTTGTATGTTACTATCTCTATGACAGCAGGCTGATCTCTCATCTCATGACCGTCCACCTGCAAATTTCCACGAATGGTAAGCTGTCAGTACTTGACTCTCACAACGTCTTTCCTCCCATTGGCTTTCAAGTGCCGTTAACCTCGATCCCCTGCTCGGTATCTGGGTGCTCAACTTCTTTTAAAGCCCACCACCCTGAACTTCTGCTTTCTTCTCCCTCTTTCTACCCTCGAAATATCTTGAGAAAGATACCTAGACTTCGCCTACTCTTCATCTGCTACTTTCTACTGTGAAAATACCAGTTTCCCCACTATCTGAGTACACCCATCACAAGAATATCTCACTATCCTGCGAAGTTCTCGTCTTAGAGCTATCCCTGAGCCTATCCACTCCACTCCTCTTGCTCGACCATCACCATGGCACCTTCAGCCATCTCACCCATCCTCACTCCAACATCTCTCACATTCCCTACCACCAACGGCACAAATGGCAGCGTTCGAGAGGAACCAAACTTCCGTGGTTACGATCACGTAACCTGGTACGTGGGAAACGCCAAACAAGCCGCCTCATATTATACGACAAGACTCGGTTTCACGACCCTCGTATACAGAGGCCTCGAGACACAAAGCAGATATATCGCATCCTACGTGGTAGCAAACGGCGACATCCGCTTCGTCCTCACATCCCCTCTAAAGTCATACACATCCCTCTCTGACGACGAGCCCATCTCCAACGAAGACCGTATCCTGTTGAAGGAGATATATGACCACCTGGAAAGACACGGCGATGCAGTCAAAGATGTCGCATTCGAAGTTGACAACGTCGAGGCCGTATACAACCAAGCCGTCTCCGCAGGTGCTAAATCCATTCAAACCCCCCGCATCACCAAAGACGCCGACGGCTCCGTAACAACGGCCATCATCGCCACCTACGGCGACACAACCCACACACTCATCAGCCGCACATCCTATACCGGCCCCTTCCTCCCCGGTTTCCGCAGCACCTCTTCCAAACCCGACCCACTCACCTCCCTCCTCCCTCCCGTCCCCCTATCCGCCATCGACCACTGCGTCGGCAACCAAGATTGGGGCGCCATGGAAGCCGCATGCAAATACTATGAGGACTGCCTCTCATTCCACCGCTTCTGGTCCGTCGACGACAGCGTGATCTGCACCGAGTTTTCCGCCCTCAACAGCATTGTCATGGCGTCTCCCAATGAGGTAGTAAAGATGCCCATCAACGAACCCGCCAAGGGCAAAAAGACCTCGCAAATCGAAGAATACGTCAATTACTACGGCGGCGCTGGCGTGCAGCACATCGCTCTTCGCACCGACAACATCATTGCCGCCGTATCCAACCTGCGCGCGCGCGGCGTCGAGTTCATCGACGTACCAGCCACCTACTACACACAAATGAAAGCCCGCATGGCTTCCGAAAACAGGAATTGGGAACTCAATGAGGATTTGGAAACTATTCGGAAGTTGAACATCCTGATTGATTTCGATGAGGGAGGTTACCTACTGCAGCTGTTTACGAAGCCACTCATGGATCGCCCAACGGTTTTCTTGGAGATTATTCAGCGGAATGGATTTGAGGGCTTTGGGGCGGGGAACTTTAAGAGTCTGTTTGAGGCTATTGAGAGGGAGCAGGCAGAGAGAGGGAATTTGTGAATGATGGGTGAGGGGATGGAAAGGGGGTGAAAGGTATGGTGATGTCGAGATCTTGGTACCGAGAACACTGGAATGTTTATTAGCGGTTTTGTTTGTGTGTGGGTGGTGGTGCGGATGTCGTTTGATGGACATGGTATAAGATTGCATGGCATAGGGGTGGTTTTAGTTTCTCTTTATGCGGGGATAAGATGCCTTTTGCACCCCCCTTGATGTAGTCACGAAGGCACGAGATCTCAAAGATCAGACAATTAGCGGTCAGCATAGCACAGCTCAGCATGTTTTTGAACGAAGACAAATCTGGTACAGGTTTCTTAAACGTCTTGTATTATGACCACTCACTGAGGCTTGGGTATGTATTTGCCACAGTGACTTGTGAAGATATTATCTGGCGGATCTGGCTTCAAACTGCTGCTGTCCATGGCCAGAGCTGATGAGGAGGGCATCATGATGATGTCCGCCTTCCGAAGCAACAGGAACAGGAAGAGCAGACAGATTTCTGAAGACCATTCCGCAGTTGCAATCACCGAGAGCATGCTGACGCTGATGGCTCACTTTTTCTTGCTCACAGCCGAAGCAGTCCTCTCAGCCAGAGCCTTCTGGGCACCGGCAACAGCCAGCCTATCTGCTGCATCGTTACCGGTATGGTTTGGGTCGCCGGCATGTCCCTTGACCCAGACAAAGTCCGTCTCCGCACCTTTCTTCTCCCTCTCCTCCATCTTTGCCCTAATCGCCCTGATCAGATCTGAATTCTTAACAAGTTGGCCCTGCGCGTTCATCCACTCCTCTTTCTTGCCACTCTTCTTCTCGGCATCCCTGGCTCTCTTCTCCCAACCCTTGTACCAGTTCGTAACGCAGTCAATCGTGTACTTGCTATCTGTGTAGATTTGTACACTCTTGTTCAACGGCGTAATCTCCAAAGCGCGTTTGGCGGCAGTAAGTTCGGCACGTTGGTTGGTCTGCTCTTCGCTGGTGGTGGTGAGAGCTTCGGAGACGTTGCGCTTGTCGTTAGGACCGAAGAAGACGCCGACGCCGGCGATGGATCCTTTCTTGCCGTTACCGAGAGCGCTACCATCGGTGTAGATCTGGAGGAAGCCTGGTTTTTTGGGGTCTTTGGCACCCATGGCGAAGACATTCACGTTTCCTATTTGAACAGAATAAATTAGCATACAGTTAAGAAGCTATTGCCAGGTCAGACAGGAAGACGGAAGGGGGCATGCGTACCAACAGGGCCATTAGGCTTAACACTGCTCTTAGACTTCTTGGAAACTGGCGAATCGGCATCATCGTCGTGTTCAGCCTTCCTCTTCGTGCCCGGCGCAGCTGCAGTAAAAGCATCATTTCCACTCTTCACGAACGCCTCGGCCTCAGCCTTCGTCTCAAACTTCTTGTACTTAGGACCCTTGACACCCTGGATCTGCTCCTGGGCTTCGCTCCACTCAGTGTAGACGCCGGGGACGTGACCAACTGCTACGCCGTAGAACTTTTGGGGTGCGGAGGGATCGCTGGACTTGACTTCTTTGCCAGAGGCCCAGGCTGTGGCTTCAGCTTCGGTGTGGAACGACTTGTCTGATGGGCAAAGGTTAGTTCAGTTATGGATTGGGAAGGAGGGAGGGGGGGAAGGAGGAAGGGAGGGACAAACACATGGCGCCTTTGAAGCCGACGGTGTTCTCCTGGCAGTCTTCCCAGGTCATGTAGACACCGGGCACCTTGCCTTTGCGCACGGCATAGAACTTGGAGTCCGCCTTCTTCACTGCTTTTGCTTTCACGCCGGCCATATCGTCGCAGTGTTCTCCAATGTGGAGATTCTCGGTGTGGAATATGGAAGTGCGGGCGGTGATGGGATTACTTTTGTAGATGTCGGCGAGGAAGCGGTTTGGCGAAGCTGCGACAGTCAGACGGCCGGGCAACAAAAAGGACGGTACACTGGCGGGTTTCTTTAAAACAATGGCGCATCAGCATCGACAAGCTCGAACAAGGTTCGATATTCTCAGCACTTACAGCGGGTGGTGGCAGTCTGGGGCGCACCGGTGCTTTGTTTTGGCGCAGTCATTGGGGACGAAAACGGCAGGAGAGGGGCCGCAGTGAACAGCTCGGGGTCAACATCGACAACAATTAACAAACGCGAGCTCTTTCTGTCGTGAAGAATGAGATTGTCTCGCGTCTGTATATGCAGGAAAAGCTTGAAAGCAGGATTGCTTGCAGGTCTACGAGAGGGGATTGCAAGGCTGAGATCTCCACAGCGGCCGCTGGCATTGACGCCCTGTAATTGGCTTTTTCTAGATATTTTCTAGATTTCTCTAAACTATAACTATTCGAAAGAGCAGTCATTTCTTCCTCATGTCCCTGAAAACTCACCAATCGCAGTCATCATCCTCCCTGGATAGTTTTAGAAAGTCAACGAATTAGCGAATGGTCCGATACATGTATAGCATTTCCAGCGCAGGCGGCAGAAAACAATCACTTACTCGGTCCGCCTTTTCATCTCTTCTAAGTCGGCCCGCTCCTCGCAGCACCCTTTACCATCCATGTCGTCAAACTTCATTCTGCAATGCGGGCAAACTTCGTATCCGTCACTGTCCTCCGAAACGCAATTATTCGGACTTTTCCCTAACATTTGAGTTTCCTGAGCTTCGAATTCAATTCAGAAGTGTGTCAGGGATAGTCCACTGACCACTCTATCCATTCTGATGATCTGATCAGCCGCCAGCGACCGTTTGGCAGATCTCTTCGCTCAATTTGACATCCAACTCGAGAGTTGGAAATTGGCCATCTCCCGAATGGTGCTAGGCTTGTGAAGCCGCCGATGGAAAGGATTCTCATCGCTCGATCTGTTCTCCTTTCTCAATATACTTACCTGAAAGTACGATACTTTCGCATTTGAGAAGATGCCGAGACGGGATTTGTGTCGCCGTCCTTCTATCCGAATATGTGTCAGGATGTCAGTGTCAGATTTCAACGACCATCCATTCTGTCACCCGAATTGCTCGTACAGCGACAACTCTACTCTACTGGCATACAAGCCCGACCAGCCTCTCGACGCTCGATAGATGCTCTCATTGCTCTGCTCCAGACGACAGCAAGGTCAGCTGACGTGATGGGATTCGAAGTCTCCTTCCACCCTGCCTTCGCACCTCTCTTTCAAGCCCGAAACGATTCGATTCACAGCTGGAAAAAGACAAAGCTCGACACCGTCGCCTCACCTAGAAACAAGAGGTCCAAGACATCTACTAAAATAAGAAGCCTTTGCTTTCTCCAAGGTCAAGCTTCGTGTCGTCTCAAAAAGGGCGCCGGTTCGGACCGGGGAAAGCATCCGCAGCGACTTGCGTCCTCATCTTGCGACACTTGCAGCCCCATCTCCATATTTTTATCTAAAGCATTCTGCAGCTCGCTGTGCTCAGTCTCCTCTGATCTGCACGTCGCAGAATTGGATTCAAGAAGCTAGGTATTGGCCGAGCTGTGTTGGTTGGCGAGTGCGTTGCATGTATTATGGGGTATTATCTCACAGCTCGGAACATCACAGCATGATCTCAGCCCTGGCCCGTCGTAGAAGTTGCTAATGTGGCAGTCGTATGCGTGAAGAGGCTCGAGAGGGAAAGAAGATTGGCAGAGATGAGGCTTTTCGATAGACGCAACGGCGACTGGATGGGAACAAAGTAAGAGTGGCTTGGGTCGTGGGTTGACGCTTTGGTTTGAGGGGGATCACCCCGCCCCCGCGCAGACTGGAGCTACATAATTGGGGGAGATGTTGGATCGGCGCGAGGAGATAGGTCGGCGTTTCCATGGACCCTGAATGTGCTTTCATACTCACTGCCCCTCCGCTGCACCTCTCCTGGACGATTATGCCTCTATCCCCCCTAAAAGCACGACTTGATGTCGGCCGAGTTAGTACCTGGGTCGCAAACCAATGGCGGTTGCTGATCCGCAGGCCAGAAGTATTGGGCCGCCGATGCCAATATTGCGTAAATAATGACCATGTACCTCCTCCAAAGTACTTGTACAAGTCGAAGTCCGAGCAGTCATTGATGGTTTCATCAATCATCCCGCTTCCTGTTCGCTAGCGGCTCAGCCCCAAGTTGGGTGGAATTGACAATTATCGTCGTTCGTGATTGCGAGAATCATTACTATGAATCGAGATTTGTGAATTCCCTCGACAAAGTAAACAGAGGATGTACAAGGCTGGCACTAAATGGTAGCTGCATATTATGTTCTCTGGTCCCGCACTCGGCCCCCCACCTCTGGATGTTGGTGGCCTGTTCAGTTCCGGTATTGGCCTTTTATTTATGTAGACTGAGATATCTTGGCACACACCGCGAGGCCGCCTCTCTCCAGCTTTTCGCAGGTCCACCCGACCAAAAGCGTGGCAACGAAGCGATCCGACCATTGAATCTCTTTCCAACATCCCCAGACCCGCGGAGTGGGGTGGAAAATTAAGGATCACGACCGCATTATTACTTCTTCTGTCTCTCGCAAGTCGCAAACAGGCCAACGCCGCCACAGCTTACGTCTACAACACCGTGCAGCGCAGTCACCATCGCCCAAAGACATCCCGCAAGGGTCTCTCTCAAGTCAGCACCACCCCCCGAGCGACGAACTCCCGACCGGCCATCCGCCGCTGGACTCCCCAGGTCCTCGTCGCCCAATTTTCTAGTCTGCGGCCTCGGAAAAACTGTCGACTCTTTGCCATGCTGTCGTTGTGACGACCCCTCCACCGTTCCGACAAGAGCCTCAAACCTTGCCGCCGCACTTCTCGATCCCCCACGGCCTGGTCGGCCATTAGCAGCAGCGCCAGCAATTGTCGGCGGCGCATTTATCACGGGTATATGGCCATGCAGGCCTCCGATCTGAACTCGATGCAGCCCGGCAGCCCGCCCTATATTGTCGACTACGGAATGGAAGATAGCCGCCATGACCACGATCTGGATCTCGACCTCTTCGGCCAGGGCATGCCACACGACGACGCCCTGAGTCCCGGCGCATTTCTGGCAAACGACTTTATAGACCAGACGGCTTTCGGATCACCCATCGTGCCAAACAAAAAGCTTACGCCCACCACCGGCCAGGCGACTGCCAGTCCAGAAAATGCCCAGCGAAGCGAGCCTTCCCAGCGTTCCTCGACCTCCCCCGTTGCCTCTTTCCCCGACTCCTCCTCAGACTCGTCCGACTACAATCGCAAGTCCTCTTCCGACTCATCCCGCTCCGCCAATGCCGGCAAAGATGCTACCATGACGACGTCGGATATGGACATGGTGGACTGGAAGGGGGACGATGTCATGGGCGGCATGGGCGGCATGGATGGACCGAATTACGGACAATACGACGGCACCATCAATCCTTCGTTCATGACGCATTCTGCCGATTTTAACGATAAGGCGATGGAAAATGATTTCGACTTCGATAGCGCTTCTAGCAGCCCTAATCCATTTGGGCTGGGTGGAATGAGTGTAGCCGATGCGGACTCGCCCGAGGCGCCTGTCATAAAGCAGGAGCCGAGACGGAAAACTGCGCTGGCTTCAAAAGCGAATACTGCACGCCATATCAAAGCCTATTCAGTAAGTTCGAAATGTTGTCCTCTTCATGCGAGGTCACTCCTTCGTCTGATATCTCCCTTCCCTTCGGGAATTTTGGGAAGCTTTTATTGGACTTTGAAGACTGGAAAATATGCTCCAGAGGACTCTAAAAGTCCTCGCCGGACCTCTCGTACAACTAAAGTGTTCATCGAAGCAGAGAATATCTGTCGTTTGGAAAGGCGGATATCAAGTCCTCGCCATACCTCTTATACAACTGGTTTTCACCGAAACAGAAAGTTTCTGTCGTTTGGGAACCATGTTCTCATGTGGAGCTTTTGCTGTCATTTCTTGTCTGAGCTCTAAGCTCTCGGTTGATTACCTAGTACTAACAATTCCCAGCAGCAGTCCATGACACAATCGATGAATGGCTTGACCACAAATGCATCCCGGGACGCCTCTCCGCTATCATCCATGATAACCAGCCAGGAATCTTCTCCTTCTGCCTTCTTTAACTCGCCGTCTCCTCCCAGTGGACCTGGCTTCCAAAATGGCGAGACGTCTGATGCTTCTCAGGGTGCGTTATGGAAAAATGGATATAGGCACAATGGCCTGCCACAAAACGCTCAAGTACAAGCGGCGCCAATGCCTCAGTTCCAAAATATCCCACCCGTCCCGCCACAAGTTAGGGAACAAACCTTTTTCGCCATCCACCCCACCCCTCTGAAATCTCGAGTTGAAACCCAAATCCCGATCAAGATGACGCTTTGGCCGTTTCCTCGTGGAGTCACCAAACTCCGTCTCCCCACACATACGATATCTAAGCCCAAATTGCTAGCAAAACCCCCTCCTCAAAGGTCACCAGATACTCTGGAATTGCATGTCATGCTCGTCTGCACTAGTGCTATGCAAAATCCGGAGTACCGAGTCCGAGCAATGCAAAGAGCCGCTGCCGGCCTCCCGCCACCACCGAAAGATATTCCAAGAAAGTCAGCCGATGGTTCTGAGGATGATAACGACGAGAATCGACCCTTGAACGGGGGCGAGGTGCAGATATGCGGCGGATGCATCACTCGTGAACGTAAGCGAGCTGCTAGGAAAAAGGTCAAGAAGGTTGAAGAGGAGGAGGCGTGGCACAAAGATGAGCACAGGAGAGTCATAGTCTTCAACACCCATGAGATCAAAGAGTGGCAACCGCCATCTCCTCAACCATCTTCCGAGGCGACTGGCGATCGCAGAATTCCGGTTGTTCCTGATGGAGCATTGCAAGTTGACGCACCGATGAGGATTGCGTGCTACTGCCGACATCAGAACGAGAAACTCGGATTCCAGGTTATTTTCACACTCAAAGACTATCAGGATCGCCTGGTTGCTCAGCAACTTACCTCTTCTATCATGATCACTGATGACCACAAAACCCACGCAATCCCGGGACTCACGCCGTCAGGTTCCATGGAGTCCGATGTACCACCATATCCGAATCCGAATGCCCATTCGTATGAGCTTCCCTCCGGGCTCAATTTCAGGCACTCTCATTCAACTTCAGACATTCAAAGTCTGCAACATAATTATGCTATGCAGCAAAATCAGCAGCAGCAGCCACAGCAACAATTCGCTCGGAATCCGAATCAGTCGAGTCAAATGTCACAGGCATCAAATGCTGCGACACCTCGAAGTTTGTCTCGCCAAGCATCCCCTTCTCGTTCCTTGGGACCAAGCTCGAAGAAGAGAAAAGCTAGTGGCTCAAACAAAGTGCCTAGCGGGTTGGCTATGACACGGCTCGAAACGAACCACCAGAGCTTTCCCGGGCCTCCCACGACGACGGGTACGGCCAGTGCAACTACTTCGGCTGCACCGTCCCCTTTTACACCAAGCATGGGTAGCTTCCCACGGGCAGATCCCCAATCACAGCAGTCATCGCAGTTTCCGCCGCAATTCCGTGCTGGCCCACCAACACCGAACAACAACGATCAGGCATTCTTTTCTAATGCAAACCGGTCGCAAAGCATGGAGAGTCTCGCTCATCCCATGTATTCTGCACCAACGTCTGCTCATCCCAGCCGTCCTCCAAGCCCAGGCCGAAACATGCAGAACCTCCAGCAACAGCAGGCCCAAATGCAAGCTTTGGGGATGTTTGCCGTGTCAACGCTTGTGGATGCTCGTCGTCCACCGACAATTCACAAGTTAATTCCTAACGAGGGGTCTACGTCAGGCGGCATAGAAGTGACATGCCTTGGAAGTGGGTTTGTTCAAGGTCTCGAGGTTATGTTCGGTGACCAAAAAGCCACAACAAGCACATATTGGGGTGAGACGTCAATCGTGTGTCTCCTGCCTCCATCCGCAGTGCCTGGTCCTGTGCCCGTCACTTTCAAGCAACTACAACAGCCTCACGCGATGCATCCGTTCCCAGCTATTCCCAAGCAACACGTTCTGTTCAACTATGTCGACGACAATGAGCAGCAAATGATCAAGATGGCCTTATCTGTTCTAAGCCACAAAATGACGGGCAAGATCGAGGATGTCCGCGAGCTGGCACGCAGGATTGTGGGAGATGGCGGTGCGTGGGGACTTCCAAATGGCCAAGGCAGTGCGGCCGGCGGCCAGACTCGGAGCCATCAGGACCCGCATCTTTCTGCACTCAATCTCTCCGGACTTGGTACAGACACGGAAACCATGCTTTTGAGGTGCTTTGAGCTTATCGACTTGGACGATAGTCCACGCCCCGCACGCTGGAATATGCGACGATCATCTGGTCAGACTATGCTGCATCTGGCATGCTCTTTGGGCTTCCATAGAGTCGTTGCAGGATTGCTTGCGCGAGGAGCTAACCCTGAACCCCGGGACAAGGGCGGATACACTCCAATGCATTTCGCGGCACTGCACGATCATTCTGCCATCGTGAGACGGCTCATGCTGAGCGGAGCAGATCCTTCTATGCGCAGTTTACAAGGCTTGACCCCTGCGGATATGGCATCGACAGATGAAGTGTACAAAATCACCAGAAAGGTTCTACACCACTCTCGCTCGCGCAGTGGAACGTCTATGCGAAGCAGAACCAGCAGTGCGACATCTATCAGATCGCTGTGGGAGCCCCCATCTGAGGTTTCATCGACACCCAATATGCTTCTGAGCGGGACTGCCGCTATTGATGATGATGATGACGATGATGGGCAAACGACGGATGAAGATGCGGATCCTGTTAGCCCGCCGCATGACGACGCATTCTGGATGAATTCTAGGCGGAACAGCACAAAACCTCTTGCGGATGCCGACAACATGGAAGAGAATCCTTTGAAACGTATGCCCTCTATCGAGGCTGAAGCTCCGCCTCAGTCCCCTATCGCAGCCATGGCCGCTTTCCGTGACCAGCTGAGTGCTCAAATCCATCAATTGCAGCAGCGAGCCATGCACCTCAACCTTCCGAACTTGCCACAGATCCCCGCTATCGCCAATCTTCCTGACTACCAAGCCTATTTGCCAGCCTCTCCTATGGTCCGTCGCATCAGCTCCCTCGTACCACACATGGGAGGCGGTCGCCCCGCTTCTCCTGACCATGGAGCCGTACCAAAAGAGACCGATTACAAATGGTGGGATCTATTCAATGTTTCAGGCTCCACAGCACCTCCTGCTTATGAGGACATCTATCCTGACAAGAGCTTGGATGTCAAGAAGCGCTCTGCAGCAACTGCTGCTGTGGATGCTTTAGCGGACAACAAATGCGCTACCATTTTCGAAGAGCAGCAGACGGACCAGCAACAAAGCTCTAGTAGCTCGTCACAGCCGCGACCAAAGACTGTTCTGGGCGAAGTCCGCATTGGGACGAAGCATCCAATTAGTCACGAACAGCAGGAGCAGCTGCGTCTGGCTTATGCGGAGAAGGTGAAGAGGATCAGCCGGGATCGTAACTTGTTCTTTTTCTGGGTATGTGACACTCTGGCCAATTATTCTTGCCCCTTTCGACACCTGCGAGTCTCGATTTTCTTTATCTCGAAAACCTGCTAACAATGCGATCTAGATCCCCTTACTTCTCCTCATCATGACGGCCATGCTCTATAACCGTGTCCCGCAAATCTGGGCGATTGGCAAAGAGATCGTGCACAGGCTACGCGAGCAGAACAACGCTGGGAATACCAATGCCCGTGTTATGGGCGTCTACTAAACCATATTCCGCCAACGATGTGGAGGAAAACCTAGCCGGCCGCTGGCTGGCTGCTGCGAGCGAGAAGCCGTCTTTTCCATTTGCACGGCTTCCTCGAACCATATTTCCTTCTTCAATCCATCTACCTAATACTTTATATACATTTCTTGGCGGGTTCATCCACTTTTTGGCTAGGGACAGAACCAGCCTATTGGCCCGCGGCGTTCAAATCGGGAATCGAGCGTTTTACAAGAAGAAGCGCGGCGTTTTGGCTGGACAGGACAACAGGCAACGTTGAGCCAGTTCTTTGGCGAGCATGCCCATCTCTTGTGGCGGACTTCTTCAACGGGATATAGGTAGGGTGGCAGGCCAGCGGCAAAGTGAAAGGCTTGCAAGCTAGGAGGGTTTGGATATAGCGAAGAGCACCTGCCGGTGACAATGGGTTATGGGGGGTGGTTGTATAGAAATGAAGTGCTTTTGTTGTGAGAGCACTAGAGCAGTCTACCAAGGGAACTTTATAGAGATTTGGCAATGCTACGACAATGCTGGAAGCGAAATTTCTGGACTTTTGATGTGCCAGAGAGGACGTGAATGGTCTCATCCTGTCACCCTCAAGAGCCTCAACTCCCACGGCACATGACTTGAGGAAGCTCAGCTAGGTACCTTGTCACGATGAACGAAAGTGCCGGCGGCGATCCACAACTGACAGCTCTCGAACATTCTCACTGTTGGGAGCAAAAGCAGCATGGCCAGCTCGTTCATGGCCACAGAAAATTCGGAAATAGAAATAGAAATAGAAAAACGTGGAAGCTCTTCTGTGTCAAAGCATGTCTCAGACGCGCGCACGTTCGGATTGAAGAAGCGCCGGCGGTGTGGCTGAGCGGGGAAGACTGCGCCACCGTCCACGCCGCCCCGCCAAGAGCACTGACCACAACAGCTCACAGCTAACACCACGCGGGATAAATTGTCCTTTGACCACTATCTTCTGCCTTCCACCAACACCCTCAGACCTTCTTCCTCAACTCAAACAGACAAACTTCGCTCTCCTACATCTCACACCCGAGAACCAATACCTCACAGCAAGCTCCAGCAAACCGACAGCCGACCATGTCGGAATTCGCTCCTCCCCCCGGCCCTCCCGCACCACGAGTGCCCGAGGGCTGGAAAGCCCAGTGGAACACCGAGTACAAGGAATGGTACGTTTGCTCTCTCACCCTCGCGCACACCCCGTGCGCACACTGACATGTTCATTCCCAGGTTCTACGTGAACCTCCACACCAAGAAGTCCCAATGGGAGAAACCCACCGAACCCGCCTTCCCCGACGACGGCCCACCACCACCAGGTCCTCCCCCAGGCTACAGCGGCGGCTCCGGCGGACCCTACAACGACACCAAGCACAACCCCTACGAGTCCAACCCCTCCCTCGACGAAGATGCTCGGCTCGCCGCTAAGCTGCAGGCCGAGGAAGATGCCAGAGCTGCTCAGGCATCATCAAGCCGTGGTGCGCAGCAGGACTACCAGAACACTCCCATGCCGAGCTACAACAACGCCGAACTGCCTCCGCGCGAGGAGAAGAAGAGCGGTGGTTTCCTAGGCAAATTGCTGGGCAAGCATTCGCACTCGCAACCCCAGCAGCAGCAGTACCAGCAGCCGCAGCAGGGTTACGGATATGCTAGTCCGCCACCTCAGCAGCAGTATGGCGGATATCCCCAGCAGGGCTACCCTCCACAGCAACAGTATGGTGGTTACCCGCCACAGCAGGCTTATGGAGGCGGATATAGTGGTGGCTATGGCGGTGGCTATCAGCAACAGGCTCAGCCGAAGAAGAGTGGAGGCATGGGCGCTATGGGTGGCGCCGGTTTGGGATTGGCTGGTGGACTCGTTGGTGGCATGTTGCTTGAGGATGCGCTGGATGATCACAGTGATCAGCAGGCTTATGAGCAGGGATACGGTATGTATAAATCCCAGCTTGGAATGGACGCAGTACTGACTTTTGGACAGATCAGGGTGAGATGAACGGTGGAGGATTCGATGATGGAGGTGATATGGGTGGTGACTTTTAAGGGGTTGACCGAAGACCTCTGAACGGCGGATAAGGGGCAAGTGAGAAGTCTTAAGACCCTGACTTGTCTTGATGAGAAACGGCCCAATCGCTAGCGAGTCTTTTTTGACTTTGTTGATATAAGAAACGGAATGCATGGAACTTCGGCGTTGTATTGTGAGAAATATGTATGGATATGTCGAGTTGTGATGGTGAAATGTGACAGATGCGTCTTGCCAGGGAGGGGTGGCTAGAAATGGTATTTGAAAACGGTAAAACCATGGATACGGTTGGAAACCGTGAAAACGGTTGGAATCAAACAACGGTTACAATGGCTTTCAACCTAAGTTTCTAACGCTTTTAAGTTTACACCCGTCTATAAACGGCTTTTTAAACCCACCTCTCGGCTCCGCTAAGGTACGGTATGAAATATCGTACCGTATACATAGGTACGGTATGCATACGGTACGGTACAGTGAAATCACCGAGTTCAGCTAAAGTACCTAGGTAGGTGTATCTATATAGGTACCTAGGTACCACACGTGAATAAATAAGTACTTACATAACCTTAAAAACCATTAAAAACTGCTAAAAAAATAGTTAGGTACCGAGAACCGTTACAAATCAGACGTTTTTAGGGGGTTTCTGACAGTTTTTGCAACTTTTTACTGTTTGTTTTTGAAAAATTAGGTCTCAAAACCTGCTTCCAGGAAGACAATTAAAAACTTTGCGCATATAGCATGTGGTAATGGTATTACCATACCTACCTAGGTAGGCTGGAACCGTCTGCAAGAAAATACCAGCAAATACCATGTACCAAATGCAAAAACGTACCGTTTGGTAGAATCGTACCGTTTACAGTGGTACACGACGGTACGATTTTTCAAACGGTATTTATACGGTAGGTACGTGAAAACCCCCACTTTCCGCTAAGGTTCTTAAGAGACCGTTTCAAACAGTTTCTAAAGTACCGTCTTTAACGGTCTCCGAGGGTTCAAACGAACGAATTTATCTTAAAATAAACCTGTGAAATTGGGCATCCGAATGCAACAACATCGTCCACCAGCTTGCATACGGTGAGGCAACCATCACTGATCGGATGTCCGGGCAGAGAAACATCATATCTATACCGCCTATCCTACAAAGCGCCATATTGTACCCGCGTTCAGGGCTGCCTGAGCCACTGCCCCAATGCCATCAATAGCAGGCAGGAACAGCCCCCGGCAATGCACAAGAAAGCATAACGCACGCTTCCATGCCCCGAACCCCGAACTCCAGCGCTATAGAACTCAGACAAGACCGCCACCCAGCTCACTGTGTAATCCAACAAATGCTATCATGCAGACCTAGTGCCAGAGAACGCCTCGCCTATACCTCCCCATGCAGTCGCAAATAACAGCAAACATCTCTCAAACCTACTCCGTCAAGTCCACCGCCCCCTTGTCCACAGTCTCATTTTCCTTGCCGGACATTAAACCCCTAACCATCGCTTTGAGGCCTACAACCTCTCTCTTGAGCCTCGCATTCTCGGCACTCACTCTCATTTTCTCCTCGCTCGCTGCGAGGATCTTCGCAACCCACTCCTCCTTCTCGCGCATCCTTTCTTGTACATCATCACCTCCACTTCCACTCGCTGCTTTCGTCAAGGTTGTGCGGCTCTGCTTCAGCGCCTTGACAATCTTTCCGAGCTCGCCATTCATCTTCTCATACAACAGTTCGTTCTCGGCGGTGGCCTCGCGGTACAGTTGGTCCAGCGCCCTTAATTTGCTTTCCGCGGCCACAAGACTCTTCTCCATGTCAGTCTTGGTCTGCTCGTTGGCGTTGGTCACTTCGGCGAGCATGACGGGGATTTTGGTTTGGAGGTTCTTCAGTTGCTCGCGAAGAGCTTTCAGGGCCTCACTCTCAGGGCCCATCTCTTCCTTCTTCTCCCTTGAGGATCCCCGGGCAGGGATTTTCACGCCTGGCAAGGAGGACTGATTCGGGTGGCCGTGTGTGTCTCGGATCTCGGCCGGCGCTCGAAGACGCAGACTTGCTTTTCTCCTGGCACTTTGCTGCGGCAGTGCGTCCAGTTCCTCAGTGATCTTCGCAAGCTCTGCCTGTAGGGTTGCGGAGGCTGCGGTGATTGTCTTCGCTTCCTTCTCTATCCTCTCACGCAGCTTTTGCGCTGACTGTAGGCGATTCTTCTGAGGGGAGAGGGTGGCGGACTTTGTGCCGTAACTCGTCGACGGTCGTGCGACTGTGCTTGGAGCTGCTGTATTGGCAGACGCGGGTGGCGAACGGTGCCTCAACGTCGGAATAGCGGAGTTCGCAGATGCAGGCGGCGAACGGTTCCTCAATGTCGGAATAGCAGAGTTTGACTGCACCTTCTTGTTGGGAGGTCGGCCGCCTGGCGTCTTTGGCAAGGGCGTGGGAGGTAGCGGGACACCTGTAGGAGATGTTACGTCGGAAGACAAGGTGCCCGGGGCCATGATGTTGGCAGGACGTTCGGTAAGATTTCCTGTCGGCCGAGTATTCTCTTTCTGCGTGGGAGAGGTGATCGTCGACGCGTTATCTTTGTAGTCAAGTGCGCGGTTAACACCAGGAATTCTGGTGGGGCCAGGTGTTCGTGGGGAATTGTTCGTTTTCAATGTAGGCGAGATATTCAGCTGCTTAGAAACAAGGGGTTCAGGAGAGTTGAGTGTAGTCTCGTTCATCAAAGCTCGCAAGTCAGAAAGAGAGCTGCGCCGTTTGTTCTTCGCAGATCGGGTTCGCGCAGGAGTCTCCGGCCCTGGTGGTGGCGGCGGCGGAGGAGAGGCGCCAATAGTGCTAAGTCGAGGGTTGTTTGAATTGTGAGGGGGCTCGTGAGGGGGCTCCTGAGGGGCTTCGTAGGAGCCTGCAGTGCCGGGACGTTCTGGGGAACTAGTCTTCTTGGGATGCAAAAGATGAGTACCTGTATCGATTGATCTGGAGCGGTTCAGGCCCTTGGCCTTTCCAGTGATTTCAACGGGCTCTCCAGTTGCGATGCTACGGGTCTGCTTGCTCAAAGTCCGCCACACGGACGGTCGTTCAGAATCGTTCTTACTGTTATTACGCAACAGATTGTCAAGGCCAAATCGCCTGCGAATTGACGTATTTGAGTTGAAAGATCCACTGTTTGGATTGTCAGAGGGCCCAATGGTTCTGGATCGCGTACTTCGGTGTCTTGAAGAAGTGGAACCGTTGGGGGTATTGCCCGATGTGGTGCCAGGAGTGCCCGGTCCCAAGTCATCAAACAACCGCTCTGCGTCCTCAACCATTTTGTCAAGCAGATTGATGTAGTGGTGGGCTTGATCATCGGTGACAAGGAGCTCTGCAAAAGCGAGGGTGATGGCGCCTCGGTCGCCGTCATTACCGCAGCCATCAAGAAGATCAGCCAATAACTTGATGATGGCAATGAAAGCCCTCCTGTTCTGGGGAGCCATTTCTCCGAATACTGACTTCACATAGTCTGCAAAGTCACCAGGGAAGAGCTTGGCAGATTTCTCTTGTAGAGCCTCCAATGCGGGCACCGTCATCACGGGTCCCATCTGCTCACTCCATACTAGCCTTAGATATTTCTGGAACGCGGCAAAGATGATGTCGGAAGATGACTCAGCGTGGATTCGGGGGTCAAAGGGGTGCTCGATGAACTTGTTGTAGAGATCATTCACAGTCAATTCCGCAGCTTGACGGTGAGATAGTAGCGCCTTCCCAATGATATCGCCTTTCCGCGACTGCAAAGCAGCAATGTAACCTGTGAATGTCTCTTCTAATCGAACGAGTGGGTTGGTTGGCCTCTCAATAACAGTGGCTAGTTCCGCCTCAGGAGTGGCACTTTTGCCTCTCATAGCAGGTGTCATGGTGGCAGGGGGTCCCAGGTTTGGAGCCTGGCCGAGAACAGGCGTGCGCTTGGAAGAGTGTTCTCTGAAACTACCCCCACCACCCCCTCCTAAAAACTTGGCCATCGACTTGAGGGGCGATGATGGACGGAATTTTGACTCGTCGATCTCTAGCTGGAAACGCATTTTCTTCAGAACCTGGCCGTTGAAGGAGACGAAGGCCGGAGTGTGTTCTGGATTTGCTCCGCTATGTTGCTCGCTGACCAAGTCGCCAACTGAAAGAAATGTCAGTATTATTCTAGTAAGTGATGGAAATCGCATTCATACTTCTCTTTACAAAGGTTGGCATGAAGGTCGCGTTGTCAACCATGTCCTTGCAGGTGCTCCCCTTCAAACCGTTAACTTCTAAGTAGTACTTGCCGTACTTGCTGCCGGCTTGGGGCGGCATTGTGACATTCACGACAATGTCAACACCATAATGCCCCACGGGGGCGCTTTTCGTGCCCTTTTCGTGGTCGACAACTACACGAATTGAAGCAGGTTCTCTTCGCCCTTGGATCAGGTAGTCAAGACCTTCTTCGAATACGGCCGCGAACATGTTGATACCGCCTTCTCGAAGATTGGTATTTCGCACGGCCCATTTCTCAGTTTCTCTTTCCTCCTCCGAGAAACGTCCTTCAATCCTAGCTTTGGCTATTTCCTCAGTCCATTTGGGAGCTTTGCTCTCGTATGGTCCTTGGGGCAGCAAGGCGCGAAAGGTGTACATTGGTCTCCTCTTGTGGGTGCCGAAGGACGAGTATTCCTGAGGAGGGTTCAGGCTGGTCATCAGCAGGATACGTCCGTCGAGAGAATGCGTGTAACTTGTATCGCCTAGTTTGTAGCTGCTACCAAACGCCAGTTCGTAGACGTGTTTCTTGCCGCCAGCAGCAGCAGTGGCTGAAGCCATCATATTAGCCGCTGTAGGCCTGTCAATTTCAGCCACAAGCGCTCGAGAAGTCACTCGACGTTCCCCCACTTTCTCGAGAAGTATGACAGTATCCGCAAACAAGACTAGTATGCCACTCTTCGGGTTGGAGTTGGGGTCGTCGACATGGAATGGGATGGGATACTCCTCCACATCAACGGCACTAATCATCCGTCCCCGAGGCTTCAAGTTAGCTGGCCACGACTCAACCAGAGGCTTGATCCGCTTGACAGCCTCCGATTTGTCTGCAGTGGGGGAGTCCAAGGAGCAGATTTCAGTGATGATGTCTCGAGCCTTCAACATCGAGGCCGTCGCAGGATGAGTATTCGGAAGGTACTTCAGGATGTTGTCGATGAAGAGGCTGTACCGCGGTAGTCGTTGAACAGGCTCGATCACTGCCGATCGCAGTCGTTGTTCTCCAGTCTGTTTGATTCGCTGAGAAAGGCTTGATGGTGTTACCAAGAAGCTTGTGATGAGCTGAGGAAACTCTTGGCTCGCACGGATGTAATCCTGGTAGCAGTCTGAAAACTGAGGAAACCATTCCAACAAAGCTTTAGCAAAGGCTACAGCTCCAATGGGATCCTTTGGACGTCCAGCACCTCTCGGGGCTGTAGATCCTACTAGGTCTGCCTCAATGTCGTTCATAGCCTCCTGCTCAGTCTCATCCATGATCTTTTTGATGACAACCATAAAAGCAGAATTGGCTTGCAGGATTCTGTCAAGACTGGGTGGAAACAATCTTTGTAACTCTTCTTCTGACGGACTGAAGCTCGCAGCCGACCTTTGCCTCACACTTGCACGGAAGTCATCCACCATGTGATTGACCAACTCATGCATCTTGGCGACATAGCGCTCTTCTGTGTCCACAAACTCGCCCATTTCGCGGCGCACAGCAGCCTTCTGGTCTTTGCGAAAAGACTTGCTGCGCACAAGGGAATGTGGCCGTGATGGCGCTCGTCGTAGCCTGGATGTGGGTAGGAAGGTAGGCTGGCCAAAGAGCTTGATCAAAGGCGCATACTTTCCATAGCGCCTCAAAGCAGGGTCTAGGAAATCGTCATCATCCATATCATCCTCCTGTATATCTTCCATTTCAGCGATGGTTGAGATGCTTTTAGGAGGGAGCACAAGGTCGATGTCGACATTGCTGATGTGCTGCTCCATGAGCGCTCCACCAAGGTCGCGCACGACATCATGAATGTTTTCCACCTTGACCATGTTGCACACCAGGTCCGCGACGTGTTGTTCACCGAAGAGGTCGGGTGGCGCAGAACCAGGCCTTCGCGACGAGGGGCGCGAGTGGATCGTCGTGACAATTAGGGAGCCCTTCACCACTTCTGGTACCTCTTTGTAGTATTTGTACAGACCACAGGCTAGGCCACGACAGACCTCATCGCCTTGGCGATCTCTGGGGAGGTAATTGACGACCTGGTAGAGAGCAGAGTTTGGGGAGATGGTGATTCGAGGGTATGACTGGAAGCCGGCGGCGGTGAAGATGTGGATCTGGATGCGCGAGCTGTTCAGAGTGTTGTTCGCAGTCGTCGATGGGCCGTGGAAGATGAGGACGGGTGAGTTGTGGAACATGGGATCAGTGGTGTGGTAGAGAGTGAGGTGGTCCAGCGACAAGGGCGCCAGCCCATTCGTGACCTGAACCATGGCGCGCAAAGATTGTTGTTGTTCTCAAGATATCATGGCTTGTCGAACTGGAGGCACTGTGGCAGGTTGATCGGACGCTGTTGGGTCAATCACACGCTGTCGAATCGATAGTGCCCGGTCGAATGAAGAGCACCGTGTCGAAGCGCAGTACCGTGTCGAGTGAGAGGATCCTGTCAGGCGAGGAAGTTCTGTCGATTACACGCCCTGTTGTCGCAAGACAGAGGAGGTTCGACGGAACTCGGTGGAGAGCAGCTAGACTTCAGACGAAAGCACCAATGGGCAAGTTTGATCGCTTGGGCCAATGGCTCGTGGAAAGCCGAGTGGGCGTTTTACTTTGTTGTCAGCGGGAGGCTTCGAACGGGCGGGCGGGTTGAAGGTAGGCTTCGGCTGGCGCAAAAAAAGAAGATATCAGGGTCGCGTAGTCGCAGGGCTAGCTGTCCCAGAACGGCAGAAAGTAAATACAGCGCCTGTCTCGCGCTCAGACCTCGTGCTCTTCAATGCGCCTCTATTCCCAGCGCACGGGGTCCAGCTCCGCGTTTTGCTGTGGATGGCCAGAGGGATACTTTAGGGACGCCGGTTATATGTCATCAGGCTATCCAGTCGTAGAAATCAGGATTAACTCGTGGCCGTGACATGACCCATCAACAGCTCCACCAGTCCCGCCTCTCGTGACTCTATTTTGGGCGCACCCCCACTTCGCCGTTAAAATTGACGACATAACAATCGGCTTGGTCCCTGCGCCAGATAAGCTTCAGATCGCCAGGAACGCCAAATTTGACGGCGAACTTCGACGTGTGCGCTTAGTTCGCGGCTACAAAAGCAATCTCTATCCGTTCACCATTCACAACTCCGAGTCCCGCACCATGGCGACCCAAGACGCGAGCTCCATCCCTTTCACATCCTCGCAACCCCGCCAAGCTCTCAAGCTCCTCGAGCTTCCCCCAGAGCTTCTCGAGCTCCTCGAGTCCGAAAACCCGCCAACGTGAGCCATTCTCTCTCGCTAAACAACTTCTCGGACTGCGACTGTCATCTTAGAGTCTTAAACTAACTTCCCAACCCCCAGACTAACCCTCACATCCACCTCACCCACCGCCCCCGCCCTCCTCCAAACCCCCACCAGATCCTACCGCATCGCGCAAAAAAACTCCTCCAACCCTCTCATGCTCCTCACACCATCATCTTCATCCGCTCTCTCCGCCGACTCGCTCCCCTCCAACGCTGAAGATGTGCCTGAAATTCCCATACCATCAGTTACCACCATAGATACAATAGAAGACACCCTCGAGCTCACCTTGGTCGAGGAGGTCGTGGCGAAAGAAGGGGGCGCCAAGGAGAAGGTTGAAAAGAAGCCGACGAAGGTGAATAAATGGCATGAGAAGTTTGCCAAGGGCCGGAATAAATAGTTCGGTGTGGTTTTGGGGATTATGACAAAGGGGAAGGGCATGGGACGAGATGTGAAAATGAAGTTCGTGTCTTGATGCATAATGACTTGATGACTTTGGGGAGAATTGGGGTTTGAATCTGCAGCGTTACTTGGAATGTTTGCCGAAACTCTACCCCTTTAGAGACGTGAAGCTTTTGTCCAGTAATTGCGGATTTGGTACGGGCGCGAAGTCTTTGTTGAGTTGGACATTTCAGCTAGCGATACCCGGTTGTATTCGAGGTAAAAGTTTCATGCTTAAGATTGCCATATAATCTCGTAGAGCTTAAAGCCTAGGCGAAATGCGGCGATTCGATCCTACAGCAAACACTTTCGTTAAGTGCTCTATTCTGACAAGCCAAATTCTCCGTTCTCGGTGTCGGGATTTCCATCCTTAGAGACTGATAAATTCCAAGTTGCTGCTTTGTGGGTACTTAGTAGATGGCAGAAACCGTCGAAGCGATGATCGAAAGCCGAAGCTCCAAATACAATTCAGGCTGACAGTGATCTTAAAACCGGCTGTCAGGCGGAGCCTGCAAGTGCAGCAAACTGGGGTAAATATAACAAGTCCTTGGGCTTGAGAGTTATAAAACTAGACTACTATTTCTGTAATCTACGGAAAATTTGCAAACTATCGGTGTGCGATTTATGTTTCTGTCGACGTGCAACAAAATGCTATTTTCTTCACTTATACACTTGCTGAACTTCCGATTGGTTGGCCGTGCTTCAGTGTCCATCCGGTTGAAAACCTTTGGTATCGAGTGCGTGAACCGGTGGGAGTAGACCGGGATGGCAGCGATCCACGGTTGCCCTCCGGCGCTATGTCGATTCCCGGGTTCTCTGTCATTCCGATTCACACCCACCGATTCATTAGGTTCGCTACCGGCTTTTAGGCCTCAAGATATTTGCAAGCACGCTATACCGAACAAAGTAACTACCAAAGAAAAAAGGTGTTTTGTTGCACGTCGACCGCGAGGGCATGCCATGTATCAGTAGATTGCAATTTTTTCGGAGATTACGAAAATATAGGTCTCGTCGCTATAACTCGTGAAGTGAAGGTTTTTAAATCAAGCAGGATGACGGGATTTTGAGTGAATTGTGTATACGCAACGAATGGCACTGATGCTAAGCCGCTCTCCAGGTTGAAGCCAAAGCCAGTCCACAAGCTACCTATATCATCCCATCATGCATCACAAAAAGCGCCATTAGCGCCAATTCCGCAGCTTCCAACCAAGATCATAAAATTCCCGCCTAGCATCCAAAAGAAACCTCAGATCATGACAACACTAATCTCTAGAAACAAGAAGAACTTGAACTGCTCTACTTCCTGACAGGCTCATGCTGCACAGAGTCAGGATGTGCCGAATCCGCTTCTTGAGAAGATTTGGAATCCGGGTGTTTGCTGGCATTGACGGTATCGACAGTTGCATGATGAGCGTCTTCGACGTGCAGGATGTGACCACCCTTCTCAACGTGGTTTTTGCCGCCGAAGAGCTCGTCGATTTCTTCGAGGCTGACTCGTCGAGTCTCTGGGATGAAGAACCAGACGAAAAGGCCGAGGAAGATGTTCATGGCGAAGAAGAAGTAGAAGGTTTTGCTGTTCGCGCTTATTAGTCTTTTCGGTGCTTCTAGGTAGCTACAATAGTATAATTGGAAATCATAGGGCTTTGTTTAGAAGAAATACTCACAAGCTTTGGTTGGCGAGGAAGATCGGAAAGAATTGCTGCATGATCGAATTTGCTACGTTCTGCATCTGCGAGCACATGCCAACCGCTTGGGCGCGAACGTTCATGGAGAAGATCTCGGCGGTCCAGATCCATACTGTTGCACCCCAGGATGGCTTGTAGAATAGAATGAAGAGGAACAGCAGGAAGACAATGGCGATGCCAACCGGCTCTGTCTTGCTGTCGCCGTTGACATTTGGTGTCAGACCTCCGACCAATGCTACTATAAGCATGCATGCGGACATGCCAAAGGCACCTATAATCAAGAGAAACTTGCGTCCGAATCGATCCACCATCCACATGGCGTTCATGGTAAAGAAGATCCCAAAAGTAGCATTCAGTGCGTTGATGAGAGCAATAGTGCTGGAGCTGTCGAAGACTTTCTTGTATATGGCAGTCGAGTATGTGTTCAGGGTGCCTTGACCGGTCAATTGTTGTCCGGCATTGACGACGAAAGCCAGTAGGAGACGCTTGCGGATAGATTTGTCTTTCCAGAGAGCGGAGTAGCTGCTGGAAATAGCCTCCTTCTCATACTCGAGAGCTTCGCGGATCATGAGCATTTCATCTTCGACCTCTTGCTCGGTCTCACGGATACGCCGGAGCGAGGCTCGTGCACCATCGGGTTTATTGTGCTGAAGATACCAGCGAGGTGACTCTGGGATCCACGGGAGGAGGGTAAGGATGATGATGGGGACCATCATCTGGAATATTACAACCGTCCTCCAGTCCCATTGCCCTAGAGTGTTGACATGTTTCGAACAGGCAAAGTTGATCCAGTAAGCAATGAATGAGCCGACTGAGTAAAAGGTCTGCCACATTGTCATAATTTTGCCCCTGATATGACTGGGAGCCATTTCGCCAATATAGATAGGGCCGGATGCTAACTAGTGTGAGAAAAGTATCAACTTGGAGGCGTTGACGGAGACTTACTCAAAGCAATACCTTGGCCGAGACCAACTATGACACGGCCAGCAATGAAGCATCCAATATTACCTCTGGGTGCAAACGTCTGCATAAATGTCGCAATTATGGTCAGGACACATCCGATAGCCATTCCCCACCGTCGGCCGAACTTATCGGACTGGAGACATATTAGCTGTCGGGCTCTTTGTAAGACATAATAGGCCAAACTAACCAAGGGACCTCCACCAAACCAACCAGCAACGATAGCTCCAACTGAATAAGCCGTATTTACAGCTCCAATCATTTCATTGTTCTGAGAATACAAGTGTCAGTACCAGGAGGCTTTCAGCTTCTATGGGGATGACCAAGAACCTACGCCATTGATATTGAACCAATCCAGCCAGTTATCACTACCTGTTGAAAGATTTAGCGCACCCTTGTATATCGGCTGATGTTCGGCTAAGATAAAGCAAGAAAAATGCAAAACGAAATGACTTACCTTGCACTGAGTTGTAGACGGATGCATCGTAGCCGTACAGTACCATACATGCCGCGGCCACCAACGAAATGTACCTTCGGATGTGTCAGTAGCAGTTCTTGATGCAAGTCGTTAAGCGTGGCTGCAGGCACCTACCAGTTGTAGAGTCTCGTCTTTTCCATCGCCATCTTGACAAGAGCTATTTGTCGATCTGCCGGATCCCGACGTTTTCGACGCTCGAGAAAGCGGAATGAAGGACGAAAAGTGCCAGGAACGAATCTGAGCCGCTACTTCCCTTTCGCTACGCTCAAGACCTTGAGGTTCGAAAGCACAAGTCGGCAGCGGGCCGAGAGGAAGTAAAACAAGAGTGGAGGAAACAGAGACCGAAGAAAAAGAGCAGAGGGCAAGTAGACAGGATACTTGGAGAGCCGGGCCAAGGAAAGGTCTTTAAGACTGACGACTCACAGGGATTGCTCACCATTTACTGCACGCTGAGTGGCAGTATCCACCTGAACAGCGACGTTTCTGAGCCAGCTACACTCCATCTCCCTGTTAGGAGAGCGGGTGCTGCAGCGACAGGGGACGGTAAATTGCGATGAAGGTATTGGCGGCCAGCTGCAAGACTTCGCTTAAGCAGCATCATGTCCCCGCCATCGCGGCCTGTCCCCGAGCTCATCCTTCACCAACGCACCGAACTCGAGCGTACGAAGCGTGGAGGACGATAGCGCCAGCGAATGGCGTCTGGGGAAATGCGGAGAGTCTTCAATCTTGGGGTCTGGGGTCTGGGGTCTGGGGAAATTATTTCCACCAATGGGAATTATTCCGCCTGAGCGAGCCGATGAAGGATTGTGGAGTGGCCCTGGTCGCCGCCGCCGGGGTTATTTAAACAGCGTCGAGACGGATCCCTTTTTGATAGAGTCGTATCGACGAGCGTGCAACCAACTTGAACCAAGCTGCCGGGAACGCGGACATTGATATGATGCCGTTGCTTGCGAAGTTCCTTCCGCTGTGAAAGTCCAAGTCGAAAGGATTGTGGCGTACGCTGTCATTGCAAAAACACCGACAGAAACTGTCTTGCTTGCATCGATGAGCTGAAGTTTTCCGTTCTGATTCCCATACCTCTGTACACTGCCAGCCTTGAAGTGTTCCTCAAGTCCCAAGCGTGAAGCCCTGTGATCCAAGTCTCTGTTCCCGTATGGCGTCTCGAAGACTGTCCTCGCCCTTGCTTAGACGATCTTAAGCTGGGGTAGCACCAATGCACAAGATGCTATGCCACGTGCTGTTCTTGATGGGCTGCATTGCACATAACCCGGAACCAGGGGCCAGCTAGAAAGTGGCAGACAAGCCAAAAGCAAGCCGTTGTCTTCAAATCGTCGATGTTAGGCTCCAAGGGTGTGACTGTGTGGTGGCTATCGATGTGCCACTGTGCATAAGAAAAGAGCAGGACGGACCTCTCAAGCTAGGCTCGGACTCGGGCTCGGGCTCCGGGACCAGTGGACCCCGACGATCCGTGCACGAGGCTGAGTGTGACGGTGACTTGACTTGAAGATTCAAAGTTCACAGAAGCAATTCTGTAGCAACTCTGTCCATCGCCCGTCCAAAACAAATACAGAGGCGCCGTCGGTTGTGGAGAGCGGGTGAAGCTCGGAGCAGCCGAAGCCATCTGCGCTGCACCCTCGACTGGTTGCGTGCGGGCACAATTGCTTCCGTTGTTTGCCTGCTAGCAACACTGCCGGCTTTCAATATCGGTCACTGCTTCACGCCCGCAAGAGCTTCCCACCCCACCACTGTCAACTCCGTGCAGCCATGGACACATAGCGGCCGCGGGCTTCCCACCTGCGACCGTCTTGACCTTGGGATCTCAGTCTCCGCCATCAACTGCGAGCACCCTTCGCTCACGCCGCCCGTGCCAGCTTCAGCCTTGTCACGCAAACTACCTACTCTGCCACTCACATGACCGTCCACCACCTCTTCCTCTACTCTCCGGCTTCACATTCACTTCAACACAACCCTGCTTTGCAGGTCCGCTACCGCAAAGATGGATGGATCATTGCGGACGCCCTTCATTGTGAAGCCTTACGATCTGAAGGCCGCCAGGAAAGCTTTGAGAGACAAGGAAGCTGCGAAACCACAGGAATGGTATCCCAGCATACCGGACCGCATAATGGAGGTTATGCCCGAGCGCTTCGGGCCATTAATCAAGGACGCTTTGGCTACAGCCGTCGTGCCACTTGCCGAAAACCAGAGCAGTGTGTCAAGCAAGGTCGAAAGCCTTGATTCGAAGTTCAACACCGTGGAGTCAAAGCTGGATCAGATTCTCGCTGCGCTCTCCAAGCCCTTGAGCGAGCCTACCGTCCACGACTCTAGCCAGCAGCTGCTGGAGGAGGACAAGGAGTTCATGGCCAAGGCTTTGAAGGCAGAGACCAGGGTGCTTCATGAGTCTCTCAATGAAGCAAAGACCCAAATCATTGAGCAGCAAGGCAAACAGATAGCCGAGGCCGTGAAGGCTGCTGGCAAAGACTTGGTGGAAGATGTGGCGAAGGAAATTCGGGACTTTGGGGCCAAAATCTCTACTGCTCTTAGCAATATCGCTACCGCCCAATCGGTAGCCGAAGTCAAATCACTGCAAGAGAAACTCGTCTCCGAGGCGCAAAGTATGGGCCGACGGATTGATGAACAGATGAAGGATGACGCCGTGGCTTCTACTTTGTCCCGTCTCGACACAAGAACTACCAACATCAAAGATATTCTGGACAAAGTACATAATATCACTGCCGTCAAATACACACCGGAGAGCATGTCTACCCCTCCCCGCCATGATACATCCTCTCCACACCCTCTTCCAAACCGGCCTCCTCTCGCCAACAGTTCGACACCCAACAATCTACCAAAACGGCCTCCTCGCGCCAAGGATTCTACACCTAGCTACCCTTCAAAACAACCTTCTCGTGCAGACAGATCCACAATCGGATATCCTCAGACACAGTCCTCAAACCTACTCACGTCTACAGCTGGGCATGGCGATGGCTCGCAGGTACCTGAGTATCGCCCAGTGAACGCAATTACGAACAGCGGAAAGTCGACCTCGACCACCAGTACGCCCGTAGCTGAGTGTCGCTCAAGACAGGCCCTCATGAGCAGCAAGGCGAATTCGACCTCGACGGATCGCTCGCACGTATCTGAGCCACGCAAAGAGAACTCAACCATGAGCAGCAGCCGAAAGTCGACTCTGACTACCGTCGGAACAAAAGACGGCGGTGGAGAGAAGATTGCCATGTTGAACGGAGTCAGTGGCGATGTGAGAGGATCAACCCCGGCGAAGCGCAAGGCTCTGCACGACGAGAGAACCACAGAGGACAAATCATACTTGTCCAGCGTTGCCCAATCCCCTGCCAAGCGCTCGAAACTCGGTAATCGCCAAGAAATCGAGGCGAGTGATGACGACGAACCCAAGGGTAATGTCGATTCTCCGGGCAGTATTTCAACTGGACGGAAGAGGGCAGCTTCTCTGTGTTGCGATGAATGCAAAGGAGAGGTCACTACCAAACCCCATGTCCATTGCGGGGGCTGTGATACCTTTAACCTTTGCCTTGAGTGCGCAGAGGAAAAGCTTTACTGTAACGATTGCACGAACGAGGTCCATCTCTGGTTCAAGCGCAAACGCTCGGTCGATGACGGTAAGATGAAGACCACTGCAGAGCTTTCATCGTTGAAGAGCAAGAACGGCCCGGCCGTCCGTGAATTCCTTGGTTTCAGAAACCCCCTCCTCAAAAGCGAGAGCAATACCCCTAGTGGCAAAAGCACTCCTAGTGGAAAAGGTACCCCTAGTGGCAGAGGTACCCCTAGTGGCAAAGGTGCTCCGAATGACAAGAAGCGTCAGTCCTGGATGGGTCACAAAACCTTGCTATCTGAACAAGAGATTGCTGCTCTCTGTGCCAAGAGCCCCTACACCATCCCCGGCGTTCGCCAGATCACGACTTCCGACATTCTGGATTGGCCCAAAAATGTGGTGAGCAAGCTATATAACCGGGATACCAACAATCCGGGTCACCGCCGCCTGAACGTACAGAACAATTCCGAAGGCCGGGCGATCTGCTGGATGAGCCAGGGCTACATGTCCAAGGACTGGGCAGCCAACCACGGCGTTCCTGACATGCCAACAAGTGGCCCCAAGTCAAACAAGGTGGTCAAGATGAAGCAGCTATGGCAACCGGACGACGGCTACGAATGTCCACATTGCCAGGTGATGCGCGAGGATAAGAAGATGCGCGAGGACAAGAAGGAAAATGGGACCCGCATCTGCTTCATATTCACCAGCGAAACCGAGGTCATCATCTTCCCCCCTAAGCCGAAGGCCGCGACGAGCAACGAAAGGAAAATCGTTGAAGAATTGAAGATGGACGAGGATGACGAGTGAATCCTCTGCGGTTTGCGTTGCATGCGTTTACCTCGCTTTGCATTGCTCGTTTCATTTTCGCTCGTTCCGAATCCCTCCCATCATTGCTCTATACATTGCTCCAGATGTTAAATAGTTGCGAATGGCTGCATCGGATTTGGGAAGAACAGAGGTAGATATGGCAGCAACATGGTAGATAAGGAGGCACTAGCATCTTCCTCGTTCTGGCTGCGTTTGCTTCTCTAGGTATTCCCACAGCACTGGCGCATATCGTTTCTTTGCACTTGCAGCACTAGCTAGGCGTTGGTTCGGAGGAAGCATCGCTATGAGACACATGGCCAGGGAGGCAGCATCTCAAGTCTTTTCACAATACCCAAATAGGAGACTGGAGTTTGCTTCAATGTTGCTTTATCGTGTTGTATCCTGTGTTTTTCATGCTATGGCCTTAATGAGCAACGATTTCCTTTTTCCTTGTCGCTTCTTTGGTCTGTTTAAGTTTTTAACAACTTTGTATTTCTAGCAATCCATAGGTATTGCCCAATAGCCTGGTTTATCCGAAATCGTCATAGTTTGGCTCATTTTCAATGATTGCCTGGCTAGGCTCGCCTTTAGAGGCTTACTATAATCTACCATGGCCTCTGGCCCTGTGTACAGGCATATTTCGCCCCACTATAGATGCTTATATGTATATAGTATCCATCACCTAGACAATCATCTATCCCAAGCAATGCGGCATGTCCGACTGTCTCTATGTCAATGTTTCACGGTTCGGTCATCCGGAAACGTCGATTTTCCAGTAACCCTGCAAAAATTCTAAACACTAACAAGCCTGGTATCATGAATTATAAGGTGCGAAACGCTAACAGTAATAGTATGAAGACTCCGCCATCGAGCAGCCGTAATGCCCTCTCTGCCCTAGTACCCAGTCAAAGTCGACGGTCCATTCAGCGTCAGCAGCGCAAAATGGCCTCCAACCGTTGGTCTCGCCTTAAGGTTCAACTGCAATCCTACATTCGTCCCCGACGTGTAGTAGCGATCCGAAAAGGGGAAATTATTCCTGCCATTCGACATGAAGGCCCAAATGTCATTGATGAACATCTGTCGCACGGCACCGGAACAGTAGCCGGCGGTCCACACGTCCCAGTCGGTCTTGCCCCAGTTCTGGCGGCTGTCGAGTGCAACGCCAGCGGTTTGGCGGATGGTTGGGTAGTAGGCGCATTCCATGGCGAAGGCGGAGCTGTTGAAGGTGTTGAGCTCGAGCAGGATGTCGGCGAAGAGATTGAAGGTAAGCTTCCAAGTGGTCGGGTTACCAGGGTAGTCGAGCACAAAATGCGTTTTGGCGGTGTCGGTGGCGAGTCCACCCTCGTAGAGTGTGTAGGCATTTGAATAGCCGACGTTGGTGTAATTGCTCATTTCGAATTGTGTGCCAAAGGCAGCAAGGCCGATGGCGCCTTTAGTGGCCAGGTTGGTCTCGTTGGGGAGACCGCCGGCTGCGTCGTTCGTTTGCAATTGATTAGCGATGTTGAGAGAGTTCGCGGCAAGGTAGTCGGCCCATCCTTGGAGGACAGGCTTGTACCCGTCAGCCCAGTCGCAGTCCCCAGTGGCTAGTTCATAGGCGTAGGCCATGATGAGCATGTTGCCGGTCTCTTCGATAGGCATCTGCTCGGCATTGCCGTCATCGTGGCCGGTGGCGTTGGGGTAGTTGGCACCAATATCGTGTATCGCCCACGCGTTGGGCCAGCGACCCGCTTGTGTGTATGACATGATTGGCTCCAGCAATAACCTGATGTAGTCTGGGGCCATAACGTAGTAGATGGGAAAGGCAGGCATGATCACATCAACAGTATTGACATTGCCATCGCTGGAGATCTCTTTGATGAAAGCAACAACTTTGGTGGTATCCATAGTGGCCCAGGGGATAACAAGGTCGAGTCCACCCCAGGCTTGTCTCATCGACAAAGCCAGGATATCCGAGTAATTGCTGCCGCCAGCGGCGACACCTTGAGTCACCACTAGGGCATCCAATCTCAATGATTGAGCTTGAGCATCGGCATAATCGTCCAAGAAGAAGGCGGCTGCGTCGATGGAATTAGGATATTTGGAGCGGTAGTAATGCGTATAGGGCGTCCCGAGGTAATTGATGGCTTGATGCCGCACGTGACCATGAGCAAAGGTGACTGCTCGTGGACTCGTCACGGTCCCCAGATCGTGAGCTAGCGCGGTGATAGCACCACTTGTCCAAGTGGGACGGGCTCCTGTCAAGTTTCCATTGCTAGCAAAGTTTCCGCGGACGGTGGCCATAGGTCCAGCTTGAGTAGTAAAGGAAGAGCCGTTCATGGGTCTTGATCCAAAGACATGCTGGCCCCATAAGGCCATCTCATTAGAGCTTTGAGAGAAAAATGCGGAGTTGTTGACAGTCCAGTTGAAAGCGGAGGTGGTCCCTTGGGTGCTGAAGGCATAATTTACGTTGTTTGCACTGCCGGTCCAAGAACTGTCGATATCAGTGTAGACCTGGACGGTACTAGATTGTGAAACATTGACAGAAACAGTAAGGTAACCTAAGATAGTCGGTTAGGAGTGGTCCCAGTATCATAAGTCAGGAGTAGAGAAGGGCAAAGTCAGGTAGGTTTCATGAACTTAGGGGATATTTACTGAAAGGTAGAGACTGCCTAACATAATTCTCCGGAGCAACGGGTGAAAAGAAGTCGAGCTGGAACGTAGCATGTCCGGCAGTGAGTGTGAATATGGAATGTGTTGAGGTGTATTCGGCAGCCGTGACTGTTGCGGCTTGGGAGCCAGCGACTGCATTGGCAGTGGGGACACCAAAGAGGCTGTAGGTTTGACCATCAACCCGTCCCAGGACACCCCAAGTGAGGTTATTTCCAAACCACCACTGGGGATTAGCAGTGGGCAAATTGGCGACCAGACCACCCGGGATCCAGGCTGAGAAGTAGGGGTTCCGAACAGCCAACGGATAGGATGGAGGTTGGACGGGGCTATAAGTGATGGCGGCAGCAAGACCAGCTAATGCAAGGCACAAAAGGGTATGGCTAAACATGATTGCTGGTTAGACAAGAAGCACCGTTGGATGGGGTGCCTTCGAACCTTATGAAGCAAAACAGGGAGCAGCTAAACAGGGAGCAATAGCAACGGGCGTGGAATGTGGATTCCGAGAGGCTCCTGTCTGCTTGTACCACCTAGGCCGAGATCCCTGGCCCCAGGTCTCGGTCGACTCGTCAGTCGGTGTACTAGACTCTTTCGCCCTGTTCAGCCTTGGACTTGCGGCGGAGGTGACAGCACAGCAGCGTTGCCATTGCTCAGATCTGGCATGCAAATGATAGGCCGCGATCACGCGTGCTATATTGGGATGGTGTCATCCAAGTGCCCGATGAGCTGCGCGCAAAGAGCTGCACAAACAACAACGACAAGTGGATCGTGGCAGCGATGGATGCAGAGAGCGAAATGACGTGCCACGGGCCTTTGCAGCTGAGATGGCCGAGGTCAATGGCGTTGATGGGTGGCTTGCTGGCTGGCAGGATGAGCAACGGCCGATCAACGAAAAGTCGGATTTGTACCACGCCCCAATCTTGAGAAAGGAAGTAAAGGAGATGAAGCCTGGAGCACATACATACACGAAGCAGCCGAGTACCACTTCAAGAGACCTGCAGACGTGGACGTGGGAGGCTCGAGGTTAAGAATCCTGTCACTTGAAGGGATCGTCGCTGTGGCCGGATCCCTTTGGGTCCATGACAACGGATACCCCCTCATTCTCTGGCCGAAGCTTGACAAGAAAGCTTCGACGTCGGGCTGCAGACTCAGCGCACTATATGTAGGTGAGAGGCCTTGCTCACAGCTCGGGTTGGTGGTGTGCAGACTGCAGAAGCTCAAGTGAAGAATGAAAGGTCTTGGCCAAAGGATGCCATGCCATGGGCCGTGGCCCGTGATGAAGGTGCAGGACATAACATAAGTCGGCACAAGAAGTCAAGAACAGAAACCCGCACATGTTGTACGTACAGATTGAGCTGTAGCCCTAACCTACATCAATGATGTGTAGGTATGTACGTATATTCGGGAGCTGAAGGAGTCAATGAAGTCCGAGATTGTGATGGCCCCGGATTCGTCATCAAGCACTTCCCCACTCCCCGTAGCCGCGCTCCACAATTTCAAGCTGAGCTAGGACCGCCGAGACTCTTGCAAACCCCCACCAGAATGACACAACCTACAGCATCGTGCCAGTCCCCAATGCGACTTGATGATGATATGATCTTCTCTGCTAAACTCTACTGCTCAAGCACCAACCGACTCAATCCAAATCTATCGATATTAAGTCGCGTGCTTTGTTCCACAACACACACAACCTGATCCCAGACATCGAGTAGTGCACCACCATGCCCCTCAAGCCAGGCCTCCGCCGATGCCTCGTTGGAGCTGCCACATCTGCCCCGGTCCACGGGATGGCCTGCCATCGTCGTTTCTTAGCGAGCCTCACCGATGACATGAAATTGCCCTTGAAGGGCCTTCGTGTGCTGGATATGACGAGGGTCCTGGCCGGAGTCTGTCTTGCCGACCATGCCACCTCAATGTGTGACTGACTGCTGATGGTGCGCGACAGCCATACTGCACGCAGATACTGGGAGATCTGGGGTAGGTGCGATGCATGCTTGCTTTTCTTGCCGTCGAGAAACCCCTCACTCACTCTTCCAACCAGGGCCGAAGTCGTCAAGGTCGAGCACCCATCAAGGGGTGACGATACCAGAGCTTGGGGTCCGCCGTACGCCAAGTACCGGCCCGAGTCTGGAAAGATCGGCCCAGGCGAGAGTGCTTATTTCTTTTCCGTAAGTATTGGACTCTCGAGTAGTTTCAAGAGACAAGATCTCAGCCGCAATGGCGTGACGTTGTGATCTCGCTGCCTCTATTCTACAACTATGACTACATTTCACTGACTCGTTACACCAAATACACTCCCTAGCTTACCTCTCTATAGGTCAATCGGAACAAGAAATCTCTCGGCCTCTCGTTCCAGCATCCTGCAGGTGTCAGGATCCTTCATAAGCTGGCAGCCGAGTGCGATATTCTCGTGGAGAATTATCTCCCGGGAACCTTGAAAAAGTATGGCATGGACTATGAGACAATCCACAAGATCAATCCAGGCTTGATCTATGCCTCAATTACAGGCTATGGCCAAACAGGGCCCTACTCGCAGCGAGCTGGGTACGATGTGATGGTAGAAGCTGAAATGGGTCTTATGCACATTACCGGGAGTCGAGATGGCCCTCCTGTGAAAGTCGGCGTCGCAGTGACAGATTTGACGACGGGTTTATACACTTCAAACAGTATAATGGCTGCCTTGATAGCAAGGGGAAAGACCGGGAGAGGTCAGCATATTGATGTGGCACTGAGTGACTGCCAGGTTGCCACCTTGTCAAATCTGGCAAGCAGTTGCTTGATCAGTGGGAAGAAGGACAGTGGACGCTGGGGGACTGCTCATCGTAAGTCTTGACTTGAATTCACTCCCTTGCTTTCTAGGTCATTCTGCATTTTATCCCATGCACCTTTTGGTGGTATCTTGTTGGTATGTTGGGATTTGAGATTTCAAGTTATACTAAAAAGTCTGCAGCTTCAATCGTCCCGTATCGGTCATTCAAAACTAAAGACGGCGACATCTTGTTCGGCGGAGGAAATGATCGACTGTTCGGAATTCTATGCGACAGACTCGGCCGGTCCGAGTGGAAATCAGGTCCCAAATTTCTTATAAATGAAAACCGAGTCGCCCACAGAGACGAGCTCGAGAGCTCGATCGAGCAGATCACGCAGGAGAAAACCACAGAGGAATGGCTTGATGTTTTCGAAGGCTCAGGCATGCCGTACGCAGCGGTCAATGACATCCAAGGAACACTCCAGCATGAGCATGTCCTGGCGAGAGGGATGATTGCAGAGATGGATCATGAGTTCTGTGGACCGATCAAGATGGTCAATACTCCCGTCAAGTATAGTGAGAGTGAACCAAGTATCAGGAGCGTCCCGCCGGTTCTGGGACAGCATACGGACGAGGTTTTGAGGGAGTTGGGGATGAGCGAGGAGGAGATAATAGATGCGAAAGAAGCTGGGGCTGTGAGATAGGTTGTTTGTTAGATGATAGAGACTTCCGACCTTACCTATGCTCGACCACTAGTCCTCCTAATTACCTGATATAACCCTGGTCACTTGAAATATTCCTGAAGCTATGGTCGCCTTGTCTGGAAAATTGCTGATCATCGTTTGAAAGTGTGAGTTTCTGGAGATTTTGGGGAGCCTCAATAATTTGAGATAACTATAAGCGTCATCGCTTGGAAGGATCCTCACCAGTAATCAGTTGGATGTCACCAGACTTTAATATAGATATAGGGGTGAGCTAAATCGCGACTGGAGTTCTGAAATCCAGGACACTGGACAAGCTAGACGATAGACCTAATCGGTATACTATCCCAGTTTTTCAGCCTCGATCCAGGTTTACCTGAATAGAGATACGTTATATAATTGGGAATATTTAAAGTAATCGGGAATATTCAAAATAATTAGGAATAATTCAAAGTAACCGGGCGGGACGCCGGGAATATTTAAAGAAACCGGGACCATTATCCTGGGCCCCGTTATAAGAAATACAAAAAGCAACTTCCATGAAAAGAAATGTACAAACCAATGGGTGAGATGCTTTTATACCGCTTGTTTAAGGCAGTGGCCAGATTGGGCTTAGCCTGTCTTGGATTTCAAAACTCCAGTTGCGATTCAGCTCACCCCTAGATATATAATCCTAGACCATAGTTGACTGGACATGGAAAGGTCCAATCAGGAATCACCTGAAGAACTATCAACCACTTCCAGAGAACTCATAATTGTTTGTACCGCCTTGAGTACATGTAGGAGAGTCTGACTACCCATACTCGTGGTGACAATTCTTGTACGCTCACCCTGGATCCTCCGAAGAACTAGGACTATTCCCAATACTTCAAAACGTTCCTAGTAATTGAGAATATTCCCAGTAATTCAGAATATTTCCAGTAATTAAGAATATTCCTATTTCCTAGTTATTGGAAGTATTTCTAATTACTTGGAATATTCCTAGTTACTCGGAATATTCCCAGTAATTGAGAATATTCCTAATTATTGGTAGTGTTTCTAATTATTCGGAATATTTCCAATTATTTGGAATATTCCCACTTACTCAGAGTATTCCCAAATCCCAATTACTCAGTATATTCCCAAGTACTCGGAATATTCAAGGATCTAATGTAGTACTGAGCGTACAAGAATTGTCACCACAAGCCTTAGCCATAATTATAAAACCAGCTAACTTTGCTCGTGGTTCAGCTTTTAGCTTTTATGTGATGGTGAGTCAATTGTCGCATGGCAAGCCAGTGCTTGCGAGGGAGATCCCGAAAAATGGTCGTCCTCATCTAGAGCTACTCGGGTTAGCCCGCCTGCCATGTGATTCATGTCACATGACGCCGCTTAAATCCTTCCTTCCCTTCCTCCTCCCCTTCCTTCTCCCCAACAGTGCACGCCTAAACCTCGACACAGCCAGAACCGCTCAATTGCAGCGCAGAACCAGCGCATCGACAGCATAGCGATTAACGGCGCATCAAGATTTCCCACCTCGCGCGTTCGCTCCAGACACCACAGTTCTGGTCGCTGCAGCTCTCCCGTCTCTGCGCGGGCATCCAGATTGCCTCAATCCTCGAGCCTAATCCTCGGCACACGTGTCGCAACCTCGAAAACGCGTGCTATCTCACCCCAAACACTGTCGCAATGTCTGGCGCATCTTCCTCCGCGAATGGCAGCAACAATGCTTCCCGCAGCGCCGGGCCAGAGGACTCCAGTGCCCGACCCTATGTGCCCCAGCTGTCCGAAGCTACACAGAGGATCCTCGAGCGAATGCGCGCGGGCGCCGGCTCGGGAGGCTCCAGCGGGATTGTCGCGGGAGGATATGAAGATGCCCGCCGCAGCGTGCTGTCGAATATGAAGACAACATTGAATATGGAGGTTGATAGTCCAGGCGCGAATAATGAAACACCAAGGCGTGGTAGTGGAACCGGCAATAAGAGCATTGCGACTAAAGGTAGAAGCAATTCGATCAAGGGAAAGAATACCGGCGTGAAGGCTGGTACGAAGAGGAAGAGGTTCAAGAAGGAGAGTGAAAGTGCGGACGAAGACGAGGACGAGGTTGGTGCGCAGTCGGGTTCCGATGGAGAATTTGCTGCAGTGCCTACAATGACGAAGTCGGGAAGACAGGTTTCAAAGCCGACGCAGTTTGATCCTGCCGCCTCGGAAACACCTCCAAAAAGACGCGGCGGAGGCAAGAGGACGCAAGAACAGGCCTTGTGCAAAAGATGTGGAAGAGGTCACAGTCCTGCCAGCAACATGATTGTGTTCTGTGATGGGTGCAACTTAGGATGGCATCAAATGTGCCATGACCCTCACGTTCCGACGGACGCGGTCAAGGATGAAAGTAAGGCATGGTTCTGCGGTGACTGTATTTCCAAGCGCACAAAGAAAGCAATTGCAGACGTGAGTCGAGGAGTGAGCTGGCAGAGCAAAAGCATGGAAGAGGTATCTAGACTCTCGTCCCTTTACAGCGCTCAGTCGAGCTCATCTTTGATACAGAAACGACAGTACCTCTCCACCCTCTCTCACCAAACGCTAGTCTCACTCCTCCTCCGCGCCGCGACTCTTCACCCTGAACTCCCCATCTTTCCCTCCTCGCTTCCCACTGTCACCCATACAACGCTACCTCCGGCCCAGCCCTCAGGCTCTGAACCACGTCGCTTCAATGTCTATCCTCAACAACCCTTCCCTCCCTCTGCAACAGCCGGCCTCTTCCCCCGTGCCGAATCCAACCCCAACGCCCCTATTAACTTCATCCGCAAGATTCCCACCGGCGCCTCGACTCCTAACTCTTCTTTTGTATCCGTCTCTCAGTTCTCTCCTGCCCCCGAAAGGCATGACGGACTTCCGCGAATGCACGATGGGCTTCCGCGAGTGATGCACGACGGACTTCCGCGAATTAGCGGTACCCCAAGCAGCTGTGCGACCGCCACGCCGAACCGTACTGTTTCTTCACTTACGCACTCCAATTCCGCGCCTCCGGATGCTCCTGCCACTGTGCTTTCATCACCTCTCCGCTCCCCAGACAACCCAAAGTCCGACGCTGGGACTAAGGAGAATTCAAAGTCTGGCGAGCAGTCTGGAAATGCGCAGGGAGAGGCAGAAGCCAACGCTGATGGCGATGCTGACAACGAGAGCAGAGAGAGCACTCCCGCTTCGCCACCCTACCCCCGACCGGGCAGTGGATTGATGGCAAAACTGCCGCCAGATGACCAGGATCTGGACTGGCTGGTGGATGCGAACGACTACGGATCATTCAATCATATGATGTTCAATCGGGCGGGGGAGAAGGTCGAGGAGAATGGGGTTGGGGTTGGAGAATAGACAATTCCTCGTTAATCAACGGCGAGAGTAAGGAGCCAAAAAAATGGGGCGCGTTTGGTAGCGAGGTGGTGATGGTAATTTTCATCCTGCTCACATGGATACCATTTCGTTAGCTCTGGAGGGGCCCCATATGCATGGTATTGGTGCGGCGCGGGTTCTGGGAGGAGATTTTGCTCAGGTGAGAGCGCGCTTATGCTCTAGTGCTCGGTGCGTAATGCTAAGTCAAGCTGCTATGTGGTTTTGCCTGCTTAATTCATGTCGAGGATTTTATAGTTCGAAAAAGTAGTGTCCAGTCCCAAAAAGGGGTTCTCGAAGCGTGATCAGGCTCGTGGTGACAATTTGTGTGCGCTCAGTCAAGAACATGAGATCGCCTTTAGTAACTGTTGTAGTCCCAATCACTACATAGGTATTTATAAAACCTCGGGCCCTCTCAGTGAATTGAGTGAATTGGACCTCCCAATCTCCCGAATAATTCCAATAAGTTAGCGCAGTAATGATTGGTTCGACAATCCACCATTCACCACGCAACAACTTTGAAGTCATAGGCTCCTCGGCGGCAAGCGCGTCGTTGCTGGGCGAACCGGAGCGGGCGGCGCAACCCAAACAAAACCCTTGGAGCTCCCGCAGCTGCGTACAGCTGACATCAATGTTTCTGCCCTGCAACTTCATTCCAAAAAGAACATACTTTTGATTTTGATACTGCACAGAATTGCTTGATAGCTAGTATCTCGGGTTCCAAGTCCTATCATTCCGCTATTGCTTCGCTCCAGGTGTACCTTCGTCCCATTGGAATCATCAACACCTTCCTGGCCCTCTCATAGCGAGCGCAGACAACACAACGCTCCACCGGCGTCATGACGGCCACTGACGAGTGCCCGTCGGCGCCCATTTCCTGTGAGTCTGCTACACCCCCGACGCCTGTTGAGGAATATTCTGCTAATTGGAAACAGTTGCCAACAATTTCTGGGGCAAGAATGATGCCGGCGTCGGGCACCTGTTGGAGCGAATGACCAATGCAAAACAGACCTGCGATGAACTGAAGGCTTTTTACAATGGTAAGACTACTCACACTACTTGCTGTGCACCCCCTTCGTGGCTCTGGAATTGCACAGTATGCTGACGCCAGTTTCTTCTAGCTCGCGCTGCCATCGAAGATGAATACGCTCGCAAATTACTACAACTGTCTCGCAAGCCTCTGGGACAGAACGAGACGGGGACCTTGAAGGCTTCTCTGGACGTGGTAAGGGGCGAGACAGCTGCGATGAGCAAGGCACATCAAAGTATTGCTACGCAGATCAAGTCGGACCTCGAAGAACCGCTGGCTGTGTGGGCGGGTGGCATGAAAGAGAGGAGGAAGATTGTGCAGCAAGGCATCGAGAAGCTGTTGAAGGTCAAGCAGCAGCAGACTGCGGTTGTGAACAAGGTATTCAATATGTGTCTCCAATAGCGAGTGCATCGGCTAATTGTTTGGGACAGACGCGCGAACGATACGAAGGGGAGGCCCTCAAGATCAAGGGTTATCTAGCTCAGGGCCACATGGTCATGGGCCAGGAAGAGCGGAAAGTCAAAGCGAAGCAGGAGAAAGCACAAATCAACCTGGCGAATGCGAACGTCGAGTACGAACAGGCTGTCAAAGTCGTCGAGGAAACCTTTGCTCGTTGGAACCGCGATTGGAAGCATGCAGCAGACAAGTTCCAGGATCTGGAGGAAGAAAGACTCGACTTCACCAAAAGCAGTCTGTGGACTTTTGCAAACATTGCCTCCACCGTCTGTGTCAGCGACGATGGATCATGCGAAAGTATCCGTCTGTCTCTCGAGCATTTCGACCTGCAAAAGGATATCAACGATTTCATCAAGGAAAAGGGTACTGGGCAAGAGATTCCGGATCCACCAAAATACATCAACTATTGCAGAGGAGATATTGACAGCACCTCGGAGGCTTCGGAAGACGAGAACTACTCGGTTGCCCAGTTCCAGCGAACAATCAACCCAGCCTTCCGAAGCTCTTCTCCTCAGCCGTCGACCTACGAATCTCACCATGACCCAGAATCGGCTCTCGCAAAAGACTTGGGTCATTTCGAGTCTCCTCAAATTGACAATATCCAGCCAGATACCCCATCAAGCCGTGAGGCGACCTTGACTCCTCAAAAGGCCGCAACAGACAGGGCTCGTCAAGCTCAATTGGAATTTCAGCAGACTCCGAGCAGACTTCAGTATGAAGAAAGTCGGTCCTCAGTTGACAGAGCTCGACAACCCCGTGTCGACAGTGTGCCTGAGCCGACCTCACGCAAAGGCAGTCAGGCCTTGGCGGATAGTAGTCGTCAGCCTCGTGTGGAGCCCTCGCAGACCCCTCGCAGACTTGAGTATGGAAACAACCAAGCCGTGGCAGATAGGAGTCGCCAACTTCGCGTGGAACCTGAGCAGACCCCTCGCAGACTTGAGTATGGAAACAACCAAGCCGTGGCAGATAGGAGTCGCCAACCTCGCGTGGAGCCTGAGCAGACCCCTCGCAGACTTGAGTATGGAAACAACCAAGTAGTGGCAGATAGGAGTCGCCAACCTCCCGTGGAACCCGAGCAAAGCCCTCGCAGGCTTCAGTATGACGAGGGCCAATATGGTTCTCTTGCAACTGTTCCACATGATCCGTATCCACAGGATGGTATGACCATGTTATGCAGAACAGGTCCGCCATCAGAGAGGAGTGCTGCAAATAACAGTCTGATGAGACCTAACAGCAGGGACTCACAAAGCGAATACTCCAATCCTACTTCTTTCGACAGCCAGGAGCTACCGAGCGGCAAGTCGTCGCCAGTCAAAGCCCAAAAGCCCGTGTTCCAGCCGCAGCCTGTCCTCCCTCCACCGGGAGACCGAGAAGTGCAGAAGAAGAAGAGTGGATTTTTCCAAAACAGAAGTCCTTTCCGCAGGAAGAGCAAGCGCGAAGCAGAAACCTCGGCCGTTACTTCGTCCAGCAACAGAAACACTTGGTCTGCTGGCAAGCCTAGCCAATACACCCAAGAGAGCCCAGTTCGGAGCTATGGCAAGAAAACTAATATGCTGACAGACAGGCCAAGTGGCAGCCCTGAGCCTGTGGACCCGCGCGCCACCTACCAGTTGAACATCGGAAACAACGTCTTTGATGTTGCAAGCCCAGACAAGAAGAGCAATGCGCTACAGAAATCTAAGACCAACCCTTCGGAGGAGGTCGATCCTGTCGAGGCTGCACTTATGGAACTCAAGGGTCTCAACAAGCAATCGTCACTCCGGTCTCCTGTTGACAGTCATTATGGCGTGAAGACACCTGCCCCTGATTCTGCTCCGGCCGAGAGACCAGTTCCTCCGTTCGCTCGCGGTGCTCTCGCGAGCACTCCTCCACCTTCCTACGATCAGCCAGTCTCTCTGCTGGGAGCTCCACAGCCGGCGCACACATCCAAGGCCATGCGGCAGAGCACCCAGAAATATGTCGATCAGACGCAAAACATGTTCAGAACAAGTGCCTCATCGAGACCCGACTCCTCGGTCGGATTCTCTAATTCTCAAAGTCGCCCATCTAGGCCCCCATCGTCGGCCGCATTCTCTAATTCCCAAGGTCGACCCAGCACCCGTGGCAGTGATATGGTAAGAGCCCCGTCGCCTGCTGCTCCACGAGCCGCCTCTCCCCGACCAGCGACCCAGAGCGACGACCGACAATACCGGGCAGCGTCCCCAAATCCATATGCTGGCCAGCAACCACGACAGCATCAGCAGCGTTCGGCTTCTCGAGACCCATATGCGAGCCAGCAACAGCAACAACAAAGACCGCGATACTCACAGTCTGCGTCGCCCCAGAAGCGCGGTCTGTCGCAAGGCTATGACCGACAGAACGCTCCCGCTGATGTGGTTCGAGGGGTATCTCCAGCTCCTTTCCGACAGGAGAATAGACCAAGCAGCAGTCGAGGCAGCGAGATGGCAATGCAGCTTGCTCCAATTCCGGACGCTGGTGGCTACGGTTCGCAGAGAAGTGGTCGTCCCATGAGCCAATATGGTGGTCCTGGTGGAGGACAGCTGACCATGGCTCAACCCAACCAAGTGGCTGCACCAAGGAGCAAGAGTGTCGCGGACAACAGACAGTTTAACAGAGATGGTATTCCAATTCTGAACTTTGGTAAGCTCCTCTCCTTTGACTTAACTTTGTGTTGGACAGCATGCTAAGACTCTGATTCATAGCCCGTGCCCTGTACTCGTACACAGCCGCCATTCCCGAAGAGCTCTCGTTCCAGAAGGGAGACACGCTTGCAGTGCTCGCCTTGCAAGACGATGGCTGGTGGCAGGCCGAAGTGGCAGGCAAGAACGGCAGACCCGGTCTGGTTCCCAGCAACTACCTCCAGAACATTTGATTTCTGGTTTTGTGCGCCTGATGACTTTCATGTTGCATACTCTTTCGCTGTCATGGATATGATATTTGTGTTGGATTTCGTCACCAGGGTTCCGTCGGGTTGGAACTTGGAAGCGATTTGTGTGGATTACTTTGTGGAGTTCAATTCTTGGCGAGGTATGGGAGGAGGCTTTCAGAGTCATGTATGAAGGAAAGATGTAGCTATGTACTTGGATGGAAGGGATGTTTGGGCTTTGGGCGTTTGCCGCAGATAACGAGACATTCCTGCCAGAGTCAAAGGGGGAGGTCTCGTCTCGAGAAGCCCCAAACCTTTGAACTCATTCATCGCCGGTACATAGCAAGTTGTGTCATAAAAATACGATTTAGTAACCCAACTCGTCTGCATTTTGTGTCTACTATTATTAATTATTATATTATCAAGTAGAATTTGGGGGGAAATGGCACCAATACTGTTCATCTCGACGAGAGCAAGTTCGTCGGACCAGCATGTGATGCACCCAACGTCATTGCCAACCCCAAAAGACCATGAGCTGCGCGACCAGCTCGACCACGCTTCCTCAACCGCAACAGCGAGTTATCCGTCGCTGTTCTGGCTGCGTCGCGCGCCTACAGCAGCCATGGATTCCGCTCAGTCAGCTATGGACAAGACCATGGTATATATTCCTCGTCACACAGGAACTGGAGAATGGCACAGAGTGCTAATGTTTACTTCAGGCTGTGGCAATGAAGCCCGTGCGGATCGCAACCTCGAAGCCGGCGCAAAAGACCTACCTAAACACTGCCCTGCTGTTCGTCACCTCGCTGGTCCTACTGGGCTTTGCTGTGTTTGGCTATGTGCTGTTCTACTGGAATTATGTGCCACGGATTGGCATCGAGCGGCCGGTGCATTGGCAGTTTGGGTATGCTTTCCATCCCAATTCTCTCTTCTGTCTCATGCCCTATCTTCATCTTTTCCTGCATGCGATACAGAACGGAGTGGCAGAAAAGGGGCTGAACTGACTTGGTATGCTTCAATCTAGAGATGGACCACATCCTTACGCCTTAATTGACCTTGACTCCCTTGCAACGGAACAAGCCTACGACATCTCCTTGACTCTCGACGTGCCGCGCTCGCCTACCAATCTAGCGGCCGGCAATTTCATGGCTTCTCTCTTACTGCTCTCCCCAGCCTACACGCCCACTACCTCGGTCCCCAAGGAGATACGCGTGGAGATGAGCTCGTCCGCCATCCAGGACGCAATCTTGTATTCTGCAAGGAGGCCAGCCATTCTCACCTATCACGATCCGCTCGTCTCACTTACTCATCGCCTACTAGCACTGCCATTTTACGCACTGGGTCTAAAGCGAGAAAATGAGGTGTTGGCGGTGGGACTCGGGGAGGCTGTGGAGGTCGGCAGGGGATGGCAGAACGTGCCTCGAAGAGCGTGGTTGCAGCTGCAGATGCCTCCTTCTACATACGCGGCCAACGGTGCTGTGCAATCCAGCACAAGTACTGCAAAGCCGCTCGAGGTATATTCCTCGACGCTGAAATTCCGCGCCCGGTTCAGTGGGCTCCGCTGGCTGATGTACAACTACCGTATCCTCGCCTTCGCGGTATTTACAAGCGCATTTTGGGGGTTTGAAATGGTGTTTGCGCTGGGGACGTGGGCGCTCTTGTCGATGTATTTCTCGGGCGGGGGTGGAGGGAAGAAGGTTAAGAAGGAGACGGGCGAAGGGGAGACTAATGGGGTGGGAAATATTAAGGTGGAGGGGGAGGACGAGGCCGAGACTGACGAGCCGGATCTGAGCGATACGCCAAGGAACTTTCCTACTTATGGACGTCAAGCGCCGTTGAGGTATGAGGCGAGGGTCAAGAGGGAGGGCACGGAAGAGACGGAGAGGGTGCTGGCGGAGACGGGTGTTGCGCCGCTGGATGCGGATGATGAGAGTGAAGAGGTCGGTGGGAGGTGGAGTGGTGAGAATAGGGGCGGGAGAAGCGATTCGGGGATTGGGACGAGTTTTAGCGAGGCCGGAGGATCGGGCAGTGGAATAGGAGTTTACAGAAGGAGAAGTGGGAGGAGGTGAAGCTGATGAGGGGAGTTTGGGATCCTCGAGCACACGTGGGAGTCGATCAAGAGCACGCGGTGTTTATGGTTACTGGCGCTGTCAAGGAAGGTATTTCACGCATTGATACCCGAGCATGAATGTGCTCATACATCTTCCTTCAGAGTCAAATATCTCCGTAGTTTTAGGTGTCAAGCGGTGGGAGAAGTCTCCTTCCAAGGTTGTCACGAGAAGGAAATCCAGAATTCTTCACTTTCTCACTTTCACAAAGTTGGAGGATTCGACGAATGCCTCCTTTATATACTGCATAAGAAAAATGTATGGTACACTTCCCGAGTGGCTCAGTGGAATACGAAAGAGTCGCAGAGTTCAAATCGAAGGTAAGTCGTTTCTTTTTGCTTTCTTTTTGCTTCATTTTGTCCGAATATCAGCCCATATAAAAGGCGTGCTAGTCCAAATGCCGTTGGTGTGTAATGACAAGCGCTCTTTTTTTGCTTCGACGGCTCGTCGCCCAATGAATTCCCGAGTTCTTGATATGCGCTTCGTACAAACATTTCTGATTATTTGGATTTATCCTGATTATTCGGAATTCTCCCAATCGCTCGGATTTATCCTGTTTACTTGGATTTTTCTTGATCTCTTGGATTTCTCCTAATGATTCGGATTCCTCCTAATCACTTGGATTTCTCAACGCCGTTCATGGCTTCCCAGAAGTGTGTCAGGAATTGCTCCGCTCGCGAGGACGATACAGTCAATAGAAAACGGGAATTGTTCGAGTTATCAACTAGCGGGTAAGATTTCTAGAATTTTCCTGGTGTGACCCAGATTCCAAACGCTGTCCATGCCATCTTACGCGATTCGTACTGGTTCAACGAAGATTTCACTGCCATTTCAGTGGTAACAAGCTTTGGCTTTGTGTGACCGTGTCCGTTTGAGGTGGTGGTGCCGGTCATTCTTTGTTTGGCACTTGTTAATATTTAGCATCAGAAGGCAACTCCTCTTTGTCATTTCGCAATATGCAATTTCGGCGTCCCCATTCTCACTCTTTCGCATCTGTCAAGTCCATGATTCTACAAAATTGAACTTCGTGAAGTTCTCCTGAGGGTGAACTTGTCGCCAGGGGTGAGCTTGTACGGTCAAGCCTAGCGAAGCGAAACTCGGTAAAAATTGGGCTAGCGCCAACGCGTCCCGTCCCTGTATATCTACGAGCTCGAACTCGAGCGAGGCGCGCAGCATCAAAGCCACAAATACCCGTTCCACGACCACCGACTGCTTCTTCACAACTGAACTGTCAACTATCCATCGAGATACAACTTCACGAAGGACCGACTGTGCCTACTAGCAACAATGTCGTCAACTTTGCACACCGATGACTACTATGACATATTGAAGGTGGACCGGCATGCCAACTTGGCGACCATCGTCAAGGCATACCGGAAACGAGCGCTTCTGCTACACCCCGACAGGAACCGAGGGACTGATACTACCGAAGCTTTCAAGCGTGTATGTATTCCGTTCTCGAGATAGACATGCTGCCAACTCTCTGCATGGCGTATCTATCCATTATCATGTGAGTGACCTAGCTAACACATCCAGGCCACAGCTCACCGAAGCATACGAAACCCTAAAAGACATGGACAAGCGTTTGAGATACGATGCTACACGCAATGGAAAGGGCTCTGCTGCTGTCTCCAAACCCAAAAGGCAACAGTGGCATTGGGGTTGCGGACACGCCCGGCCGCAGCCCTATACTCCTCCTGATCCAAACCCGACCGAAGCCACAAAACTCAGAATTTCTAAGGAAGAGCGATGCCACCTGTGGAACGCGGTCGAGAGGCCCTATCTGTCCGGCGAGACATCGAGGCTCAGAGCTGCTGTAAGAGCCTCCGAGGATCTTCTTGAAAAAGCGGGTCTAGATCAGAAAGAGCGCATGAGAGCGGAAGCGGCTCTGGCAAGCGCGACAGAAAAACTGAAGCAAGCCGAGGAAGCGGAGCAGGTGGCCTCACGCAAATATGATATGGAGACCCGAGAGGCGGAAACGTTGATAACCTGCTTGGAGCTAGAAGAAGACACAGAGGCATTCAAGATCATGAAGCAGGGGCTGGCGGGTGAGGCCAAAACGGAACCGGCGGAGAAAAAGCCAGCGAGAAAGCAACCGGCGGGAAGGGGACCACCAAAAAAGAGAACAGCGGAGGAGGGGTCAGCGGTGGAGGGGCCGGCGGGAAGGGGACCACCAAAAAAGAGAACAGCGGAGGAGGGGTCAGCGGTGGAGGGGCCGGCAGAGAAGGGCCCGGCAGAGAAAGGACCAGCGGAGAAGATATCAGCAGAGAAGTTTCCAGCGAAGAAGGAACCAACCGAGAAGAAGCCAGCGGAAAACAAGCCCGCAGGAAAGAAGCCAGCAGGAAAGAGACCGGCGGAGAAGAGGCCAGCCGAGAAGGGTTCACAAGAGAAGGGCCCAGCAGAGGAAGCGCCAGCGAGGAAGAGACCGTCGGGAAGGGGACCGACAGGAAAGACACCAGCCGAAAAGAGACTAGCCGAGAAGGGTCCAACGGAGAAGAAGTCAGTGGAAAGGGAGCTAGCAGCAAAGAAGCCAGCAGGAAAGGGATTGGCGGAGAGTGGTCCAGCGGAGAAGAAGCCAGCAGAGAAGAAGCCAGCAGAGAAGGGCCCAGCAGCAGAGAAGGGCCTAGCAGCAGAGAAGGTTCCAACGGAGAAGGGTCTAACGGAGAAGGGTCTAATGGAGAAGGGTCTAATGGAGAAGAAGTCGGTGGAAATGGAGCCAGCAGCAAAGAAGCCAGCAGGAAAGAGACCGGCGGAGAGCATGGATCATGATGAGCAGGAGAAAAGCACGACAGAGATGAGGAAGAGGATGAAGTTACAAGGAAGCGTACCTTCGGAGAGAGGATGAGGATAGGCTTCGAGCACAAGTTTACAGTGGGACTAGAAAAGTATGAATGTGGTCTACAGTGCCCAAATGATTAAATTCATGCCAAATTGACCAGAGATATTCCAAATGACCAGAGATATTCTGGGTGACTTGGAATATTCCAGTAATTCGAAATGTTACGGATCACTGGGAATGTTCCAAGTGATTGAGGATATTTCGGTGATTGCCTTAGCGGAGGGGGGGGGGGGGGGGGGGGGAAAAAAAAAACGGTTGGCAAAATTCCAAAACCGTTTAAAAATTTCCAAGGTGAAAGACCCGCAATGAATGTTTCATAACATTTTAA